>LUCW03002122.1:0-16209 GCA_001586965.3 Sphaeroforma sirkka | reverse complement strand
AAAAGAACACTTGTCTTCGTTAATCTTAAGTTTAGCATGATTAAGTCGCTTTAAGACTCTTTAACGAGTTTAGTTATGTTCATGTGCTGTCTTTGTAAAGACAAT
Source organism: Sphaeroforma sirkka (assembly GCA_001586965.3). Taxonomy (NCBI): domain Eukaryota; class Ichthyosporea; order Ichthyophonida; genus Sphaeroforma; species Sphaeroforma sirkka. The sequence continues at coordinate 16,104 of LUCW03002122.1, read as the reverse complement.
TATATCATCTAAATAGACTGATACGTTATACGACAGGTCCGCAAATAGTTCCATCATAACTTGTTGGAAGAAAGAAGGTAACATGTGTAGTTTCAGGTGCACCTTTTAAAACTGGTACTTACCTTTTGCCAAGTAAAGGAAAAGTATATTTCATGAGGCTCATATATCTGTGAAGTTTATGGAATGCAGCTTTTAAGTCTATCTTGGAAAAAGATAGTCGCACCCCTCCATTTTTTGCGTAGTATCAAGCTTATCTTAGGTAAGGGAAAACTATAAAGGTGGAATTAGTTTATTGATTGGCTGACAGGTCTAGTATCACTTTTGTTTTACTAAACGTTCCATCAGATTTATATTGATCGACCGCTAAGAGAGCTAAGTTAATCTCAGTTGTATCATATAATTCGATTTCAATCAGACCCTGTTTTAAACTAATCTTCGAGATTTGGGTTTTGATAACGTCTTTTTGTGTCTCCCAACTCAATGAAGTTATGTGAAGGACACTTTAACTTAGAGAAGTCGACGTTTGTTTTCAAGTCAAGTCTAACGTGTACCCATGAGAATCCTTAAAACATACATCTGTCAGTTATTGCAATCTTCCTGTTTTCGTATAATTAAGTTCATAATTATATCGGTGAAGTGCGGAATCATATCCTTGCTTCACCTTCCGGAGGTTTAGGTATCTTTTAACATATTATCATCTGACTGATCTTTTATTCGGGTTCAGCTCATTAGGCAGACCAGTGAGTGTTATACCTAAACTGGAGAAGATCAGTCATACCTATAATTAAATCGTATTTCTGAGACATGTCAGTAACGATTAGGTGAGTCTTCACTTTCTTCATTCTGACAAAAAAAAAAATGTGAAGTCAAAAAAATTTGTGTGCAAGTAGTCAAACGTCCATTTCCCAAGATTAAATCAGTTGTTTCTCAGCCATATCTGTAGCGTAGGCTACTCATGCGAGATAGCAGAGACTTGCTAGCCCCTGTCAAATAGTGCCATAACTTTTTTTCTCCATTTACGAAAACTGTTTGAAAGATACGTCATCTCCTTTGGTATAAATTTTATTGAGCATTTTCTCATAATCTTGCTCTAGTGCACACATATATGGTACTTCTGTCCAACTTGGACGTCCGGTAAGTAATCCTCTTTGTGCCAACCTGTTAGTACCCTGCAAATAGCACAATTTTTCATATAGTGTCCAAAATCTTCAGCTTTTGCCTTAACAAGGTGCACACTCCACTTGCCAGGGTCGTGAGTCTACCATTCCACTTGCACATTACGTTTTGGCTGAGGTAGTACCCTCCAGTAGTAGTGCGAGGTTTCTTAGTACTACGCGCAGTATTAGTCTCTACTGCGTTTCGCTTAGTGGGCTGGGTGTAGCTCGTGGCAACTAAGTACTCTAGTAGAGGAATTGGTATGCTTGTGAACTATCTTCTCAAAGACAGACCAAGGTATAGATCGCAAATCACCATAGGCGATGATGTCATCATTGACTTTCTTAAAGAGGTTAGCTCCCAGAGTCTCCATCATCTGACAAATTAATAAATATTCGCCAGTATAGGTAATGACCACCCATCCGAGTATTCATATGTGTCATACGAGCTAGAGCACCTCGAATAGTGGTATCGTTCGCAAAGAACTTGCGAGTCTCTAAAAGTTCACGGTCACGTGCATCTTCAAAAAAAAGGTGTTAAGTATATTATCACGCAACTGGTGCCAGGGTAGGGCTTTCCAGTTGGGCTCATGAGCCTTCAAGATAGTTCGCCATTCACCTGGCTCACAGAAATGAATAAAGGCATTCATCATCTGCTTATCCTTAAGGCTGGCAGACTCCTTAAGTTGGTCGAAGGCCTTCAGTGTTCCACTGTACTCTCATTAGTAGAGAAATCGACCTCAGCCTGCGCGTTACCTAGCTGCTTTATAAAGCTTGGTTCCAAGTGTTCATGAGGCTCATGCTCAGTGCTACGGGCTGCTAGTGCCAAGTTGATGTCTCATTTCCTTTCTCTTGTTATCGATTAGATAGCGAATGTTATCCGCTTCTCCTATCGTCAAGGTCAGAGTCATTCAACAGACGGTCCTCAAGGACTTGCATACCAGAGCGTAATAGCCTGAGACGAGTATGTCTGGTTCTCACTTCTCATCCTCAGGATTAGAGCGGGAACTCTCTAACGAGGTACTGGTGTAGCGATTACCAAAATCGTGATTACCAGGGTTAGTTGGCAAATGAGGGTCGATATTACGAGGATGGTAAGCCTCATCGAGTTCCATACGATCATATCTTCTGACAGGGTTAGGTTTGTCAAGAGGATGGTCAATGGTAGCATCAGAGCTATAGAGATTAAATTTTGAAATATTTTTCTCTCGCCAGTGGTAACTGGCTTAGTAGTAAACATACTGGCTGGTAAACCAGTAGGTCTCGGGTTCGAAACTGGGCCCGATTTTTTTCTTCTTCTTTGGTATAGGAAGAATATCAGCCAAGTGGGACACGATAGAGGGGTCCACAACTGCTGCTGCCGCTAGCTCCTTCAAGAGCGCTTCAGTGCGGTTCACTTGGCGTCGAGATTGAGAGGATCCAACCACTCGTTGTCGAGTTATGGCGTCCTCAGCTTCGGCCCCAAGATTTGAGCTGAATGGAATGGCTTCTCCATCGATGGCGAAACCGAAATTTTCGGACAGGTCCAATACTTCCTTTCACTCCGGATTTGTGCTGGAGTGTCCTTTAGATGTGGAGTTATAATGTCCCCGACATTCGTATCCACGAATTTTCCAGCCTTTCGACGTTTATCCCCAATATTTGACGGCACGTGGTCAGGGGGGGGCAGCTGGGGTCCTGAGCTTCACTCCTAGGTGATACACGGACGCTGGCGAGCCTTTCCGCGGTAGTAAATACCTCTTCTTCCAAGGCTTTAGGATCCGACGAGTCATCCTCAGAATAGTCCTCTGTACCAACCTCAGAATTTGCTTCCCCAACAGTTTCCTCGGCAGGCTCAACTCCAGACAGGCTAGGTGTTTCCACAGGGACCTCAGGAACCTCGGCAGGCTTAGCAGGCTTAGAGCTAGCGGCTCCCTTGCCTTTAGAAGTACCCTTAGCCATAGTATTTGCTGGATAGTAAATCGATGTCAGACAGTCTAGAAGCAGTACACTACTGTAACTACTAAATAACTGAAAAAATATGTAAAATTCGATGGAAAATTACTAGGTTTCAAACTATAATAAACTAAAATACAATTTAGTCAGTTAGGATTTAGCAGTGATAGCTTGTGTAAGAATGATCTGGACTGCCTCTTGTTAAGAGCTTAAATATCCTCGATCACACAGGGCGTACCTCTAGCTGTTCTTTATTGAATAATTTTCACTAGAAGTACTAAGTGTTCATGACCACTTGCCTAATTTGTAAATAGACATAATAACGTAAGTCACGTTAATACATTAGCTGATATAAGTAAAGTTCCATCTGAAGAAAAGTTAAAAAAAAAAAAAAAAAGACTTATTGGATTTTAGAGATTGGCGGGAGGACCAAAATCTGTAAGTAGTAGTTCGGAGAATATAAAATTTAGTTTATAATATCCTACATCTACTAATGTCTCAAATAGGTCCAAGTAGATGAGTCATACCAAATACTCAGGCTATTGGAGCCATCAAAGTTAATTTAGAACACTTTGGAAATATTGGAAAAAGAGCTTGTACTAAATTATTTAAAATACAAATAAAAACCAATGTATTATCTCAATTGATCTTGATATTTTAGACTGACCGGAGGCCGTATTTCTACACTGAGTCTCTCTGAGGCTCAGTGCGGTGTATTTATTCTTATATTTGATTGTCTACGTAGTCTACAAATAATTCACCTCGTGTGAATTAATTGTAAACTAATTCAAACTCCACACTGATAGTGGTTTAAGGGGACTTTACTACAGTTTAACGGTAGGGTGATTCCGTTGACTCTTACTATAACTCTTGCTAAATAATTGTATGTAGCGCGGTTTACCATTTATCGTTTGGTAAAGCACTCCACCTACCGCTCGATCTGAAGCGTCGGTTGCTACTTGGAATGGGACGCCATTCACAGGGTATTGCATGATGGGCGCGTCCATTACTTTACTTTTGACTAGCTTGAATGCATCATCACATTCTTTAGTCCAGAGCTTTCCCAAAGGTCCTTTGTGCAGCCGTAGGTGACTGAAAGGCTTTAAGTAATGAGGAAGATGAGGTACCGAATCCGAGACGAAGTTAACAAACCCACACACAGAATTAACATCTCTTCCAGTAATCGTGTTGATAAATCCAACAGAAATTGCTTCTTGCCAGGATCAATTTCTACCCTGCTGCAGATACCTTGTAACCAAGTAAGAGTGTTTTTTTTATTGCAAAAGAACACTTGTCCTCGTTAATCTTAAGTTTGGCATGGTTTAGTCGCTTAAGGACTTCCTGAACGAGTTTAGCATGTTCATGTGCTGTCTTTGTAAAGATATCTATATCATCTAAATATACTGATACGTTATCCAACAGGTCCGGAAATAGTTCCATCATAACTTGTTGGAAAAAAAGAAGGTAACATGTAAGCCTTCAGGTGCACCTTTAAACTGGTACTTCTTACCTTGCCAAGTAAAGGAAGAGTATTTCCTATGCGGTTCATATATTTGTAATTGATGGAATGCAGCTTTTAAATCTACCTTGGAAAAGATAGTCGTACCTTCCATTTTGCATAGTATCTCGCTTATCTTTGGTAAGGGAAAACTATGTTGCAGAATTTGTTTGTTGATTGGCGAGTCTAGTACTACTCTTATTTTACTAAATATTCCATCAGATTTATATTGATCGACCGCTAAAGTGTAATAGCCGGGCCTCCACATTAGACTCTTATGTCAATAAACGTACTCTTAAGCAGTACGTAAATTATAAACGTACTATTAAAAGCACGTGTATTAAATGGTTTTTAACGGTTCTATTTACAAGTACCTTTTCCATTTTACAAATCAGATATTTTGGCCCCGACCCATTAAAGGGACTGTGAACAAGGCCAAAGAGTATATTTGGAGTAGGTCTATTAAGAGACCTAGATAAACACTCCAAAATATACATCTGAATACTTCGGTAGCGAGATGGCTCAACCGAACATAGGTTTCTAGAGACCCTTAATGGTTACCTAGTGTGACCTCCGCTCAGCCAACCAGATGTGCCAGTCTGATGATGGCAAGTCGGTAATTCTTGATAAGTGGCCAGTTATTGGTTATGACAATAACTAAGGACATCAAGAGTATTTTTTTTTTTTTCTTTTTTTTTTTCTAAAGATAGATTTTACTAGTTTTAGTAATTCGTGCGACGAAACAAGTAATACTAGTTTCGACGATAACGATAACGAAAACATAAATAAATTCCCCTTCATGAAATCAGTACTGTAAAACCTCAGCCTTGCAATCCCCCCAGAGTATTGCTGATTTCTATGAGGCATACCTAACTTTATTACCAGACTAAAATTCGTATACTTAAAAAACTTATTAAAGACTTTAAGATCTTATTACGTTTAGTAGCTTTTAAGATGTTTATACCGCCTTAAGAGACCGATATTTTACATTTTTTTTAAAGTTAGCAAAAGTATTAACTACTTGAGCTATTTTTAAGCGTCGTGGTAATTAATTACCACATAAAATTTTCTAAGACAATAACTATTCGTTAAGTGAATAGCAGAAGTCGTACTGGATAAGTATGACTAAGAAGGACTCTACGCTATCTAAGAAGCGTAAAGCGGATAAAAAGAAGATGGACAGAGAATCTGCCGAAGACATAGTCAACCCCATTGTCGCTAACGACGACAATGCACTGGATACCGGGTGAGACTACTCCATTAAGAGAGCTAGAGGACCCACTCTCCTCAAGTTCAAAGCTCGCGAAACCCGAAGCGAAAATAGGGAGTGGGTTTAAGACCACTCCATCTACTATCCCTGAGGAGATTAATCCAAAGGTAAAGAACCAATTACGGAAGTCAATTATGACGATCTCGAGGAGATTAGCCCAAAGGTAAAGAGCCAATTACGGAAGTCAATTACGACGACCCCGGCGACGATGAAGTCCAGCCCGATAAGGGGCCGACGGAAGACGGACCACAGGCTAGCGCATCTACCCACATCAGTAAGTTGCTCGATGAAAATGCTGAACTTAAGAATCAGTTAGCTGCCCTAGAGAAACAACTCACACTAGAGAAGTTATCTATCGCACACGTAGATCGAATGTACGGAACTGGCGAGAAAAGCTAAACGCCTACGTGAATATGTCTCTAACGACACCATTGCAGCTGTAAAAGAGCAGTCAAAACATCGCTTAGAGAAGACCAATGAGGAGTACCACGATCTAAGTACTAAGCCGGCCGAAATAAACCCGGAGAATGTTCCCTGGGAAAGTCTACTTCCACGGGACCAGGCACTATTTACTCCAATACCATCACCGGGACATGAGTCTCCCGTTTTGGAGGGTATTATAGACCCAACCGCTGGGAAGAATACACCTCCCCTTACTTAATTGGGGAAGGCACAACGCACCCAGCCAAAGTCGACGTGCGAGATTATCGTAACGGATGATCCTAAGATCTTCATTCCAACACCACGTCTCAGTAACGAGCGTCGTGAAGCGTCGACCATGGACTTTAATATCCACCGAAAGGGAACTAAAAAGCTTTCCGCATACATGCGAGTGACGTGGAGTACCCACGGAAGGACCGCAATGCATTACACCAGAAGACTTTCAGTCCACAGAGGAGGTAGATATGCTGAATGCAAAAGTGAACGAACTCACAGTTAAGATGGAGCTCGCTCATGACCTGCAAGATCGCCCAGAAATTGATTATTATGCGAAAATAATCAACATCAAGCAGAAGCGAATCGACCAGTTGCTGCAAGCACAACGCGGGCAGGTCCAATGCGATCACCAGAAGTATAAGGGCATGATCAGTCGACTTAAGTCGAACTGGGACTCAAGTACCCAGAAGCCCGAATTCATCAATAATCATGACCTCGAGACTCTGACTCGCTCGTTACACGCGTTTACAGTGATGCTGGAGACAAATGACATTGCTCCACCGCAATGGATATCTGCGTTTATGCAGACATTTAATCCAGAAGGAATCAATTATCGGATCCTTCAGAAGCATCTCAAAGAGATCGATGAGTGTCGTAACTGGCCAGAAGTATGTTGGCTAGTGACATCCTTATTAAGCAAGGATATGCGCAGTCCAGGACTATGTTCAATTCTGGCACCACCAACAGCGAATACTAGCATCTTGAGCTATATTCTGAAACTTGATGCGGACCTTGTCAGACCTGATATTAAGAGGGTTGACAAGCCACGCTGGTATGAGTTGTTGGCAATGCATGTATTCTGTATGAACATAGGCAGTAATGATCGAGAGCGCCTTTACCTCGAGCTACGTCGCAAGTATGCGAACGAAACGAGATAAAGGACAGGAGAAGAAGTTTCACCTGACTCGACTGCGCTGGAACCAGTTCTATGAAACTGTTTCCGACATTTATCCCTCTGATCGAGTAACCTCGAGAGAGAAGGTGGTTCTTAAGAAACCACGTGATCAGATAGATCAAGGTTATGTATCCCGACAGACATCTAACGAACGTCCGAATGTTCGTCCGCGTGAATCAGCGCCAGCACTCACGGGTTAATAAAAGGGTACGTGCTGCGAAGGAAGCACTACACAAGCAAGTTAAGAAGTGTGCCGACGAGAAGTGTGGATACGATATGTATCAGCTTGCTTCGAACGGTTATTGGAACGGGCGGCACTCAGCTACTTGCAAACACTTTATTAATAAGTGTGACAAGTGTGAGAAAACCAACGGTTATCACGCCAAGACATGTGACCGGAAACCAGATATCAAACTGGAATGAAGGGTACTACCGTGTTCAATCTACACAAAGACAATACAACGACTCTTTAGACGAGTGTATAATAATCCCTGTATATTGCAACGGAAATAAAGTCCTTGCGTTGATTGATCCTGGTTCAGAAATTTCATGTATATCCGATCGCTTTGCATTAATGAAAGATATCGAACGTAGAACACAAACTACTCACCTTATATTAGCTGATAAGAAGACTTCCAAGTGCGATACGATGGCTACCGATGTTAAAACCCTCATTAGCCGACCATCGCCACATTACAAATCCAAGCTGTGATAGTAAACATGTCACAGATGTACGACATTATCGTCGGAATGAGGTGATTTACTTACATTAGGTATAACCGTAACTGGTTTACCGAACAATGTAGATCCATTAAAGGATCAATCAGACGATAATTGTCTGAAACCATATATACCACCATCCGACACAGTCAAGGAATTAATACCTGACTTTGCGGAAAAGACCATTGATCTAATCTTAGTAAATAAGAAGATCAAGATCACTGACTGGGCTAAGTTCCGTTTTAAGGACGGATATGTTAGTTTAGATTTAACCAAGGTAGACTTTACTCAGCTGAAGTGTCCATCAAGAAATTATGTATCTTGGAGACACGAAGCCGTAGTAAAGAACAACAGTCGAGAAATGGTTAACAGATGGAGTGATAGAAATAAACTATCAACAAACTCCAGTAAACTTGGCATTACTTGCCGTTGATCAACATAACTCTGACGGTTCATTTAGGAAAGTCAGAGTATGTTTAGATACGAGTCCAATAAATAAAGTATTGCCAACTCATAGCTTTCACTTACCTCGTATAAACGAGTTGTTAAGAAGAATGGAAGATGCTACAGTATTTACAACTATAGACCTAACACAAGGATACCACCAAATGATGGTATATGAACCCCATCATAAATACTTTAGTTTTACGTGGAAGGGTAAACAATATCGCTTTAAGGGCACACCTTTTTTGGGTTACACTCCCTATCAGTATTATTCCAACAAGTAATGGAGGAAATGTTTGCAGACATACCTAACATGCAAGTCTACATAGATGACATAGTCATCTTCTTAAAAGACTAATGTCGAACACGAAGCATTGGTCAGACGAGTACTACAAAGATTAAATGAACAGAACTTCAAAATTAATGAGAAGAAATGTCATTTTGCTATGAGTGAGATTCAACTCTTAGGGTATATAGAATCTCAGGGAAGGTATTAAAATCGACCCCGGAAAGGTAGAACATCTCTTAGATTGGAGAACTCCAACAACCGGGAGAGATGTAAATAGCATGTGTGGATTCGTAAACTTCTTTTCAGATGGCGTTCCACACTTAGCAGATTACTTAAAATCTTTTGGACACTTAAGATGTCACAAAGGTAAGTTAGGGGAGCTATGGACTAAAAGAGTGTGATGAGGCATTTAAGATCCTCAAGCACGCAGTACAACAAGCACCTGTGGTTCAAGGACCAGTTGATGGCGTGCCGTTTGAAATAGCAACGGACGCATCAGACCTAGCACTAGGAGGAGTATTGTATCAGGTGATAGATAATAAACCTAGATACATACGATTCTTTAACCGTGCTATGAATGCATCACAGTTGAATTATCCAACTGTTAAACAAGAATATAGTAACAGCTATGACACACTTTAGAGATTACCTCTATGGAACAGCATTTACGCTGATGTGTGATCAAAAGTCTCTTCAATACATGAAAGAGATGAAGCCGGACTCTCAATTATTGAGCAGATGGCATGATACAATATCAAAATTTCACTTTGATATAAAACATTTACCAGGCATACATAACCACTTACCGGATATATGTTGTCCAGGTTTGTACCAGACTTTAATAAGTCAGTCCGCGAACTCTTAGCCACTGATTGGAAATGTAATCCAAGATGGTTTGAGTTAGCACAAAAAAGACATTCGGCCCACATACTATAGATATGTTCGCCGCGCATCATAACGCGCAATTAAAAGATTACAGGACGTTAAATCATCCTCTAAGAGATGCCTTTCAATTGGATCTCTCAAACATAACGCGTGGGCTAATCCACCGTGGCAGTTAATTGCCCAATTATTAAACTACGTTCAGACACATAAAGCTACCTTAACGTTGTGTTGTCCCCTACGGAAATTAGATCCGTGGCTCAGTAAATTAAAAAGCATGATACAATGCGAGCCAATATATTTAGATAGGGAAGTAGATACCTTCCTCTATCAGGGTATCCGAGCAGTCCAAAAGACGCCCTGGAGACATACTATAATATGTCGTATAGGTCCTATAGGTACAACCTCATGGACCCCTTCTGCGACCTTCCTTAACAAGGTCAAAGAATCAGAGATTCCACTCTCGACCAAATTGATCGTTAACCAGTTCAAAGACAACACAACACTTGAAGTTTGTGCACAAGAAATATAATCTACTACCGACTACATTGTTAAGAAGCGTCAGTCTCTAGTTAGGACTTTATTTAATAACATAAAGTCCAAGCCCGAAGTCTTTAAGACACTCTTTCTAAAGGGACTCATGAACGGGAACCCTGATTTGCATGCACACATATTACGACTATTAAACAAGTCAAGTGTAGCATATGTATATGAACGCACTAAAGATGCGCATACAAAAGGAAGAGAGGAGTCTGTGAACACAACAGACGTTTAGAACACGCAAGTGGATTCTCAACACCCTACCTTAATACTGGAAGAGCAGAATGATGATAACGTTCTCTCTTGGCTGATGCAAAATAATAAGCTGAAGCACCAGAACGTAGTAGAAGCACTTAAAGATGCTAAACGAAATGGGATAGCGCATCCCAAGTTGGCAACTTTAGTTGACAAAGTATATCAGTCATGCACAGACTGTGATCTCAATCAGATCAAGCGCTATGGGTTCGCACCGCTTAAGAGTGTGACCGAAGATGTTCCATGGCGCAGGGTCATCATTGATCTGGTTGACCTGCCTACGTCCGAGCACTCAGGCGACCGTTACGTATGCCACTTCTTTGATGTGGCGTCACAGTTCAACTTACTTTACCCCCTTAAGGATAAAAGTACGCAAACCGTGGCAGAATTATGTTGCCAAGTCTTTGCTGACCACGGGTGGCCAGGTATTATGTGCTCTGATAACGGTAGCGAGTTCTGTGATGACATTATGGAATCATTAGTACTCGTATCAGGCATGTGCCATAAGAGAGGTGTGCCATATAAACCGCAAACGCAAGGCGCAAATGAAACACGCCATAGAAGACTTAAGTTCTTCTTACGCACTGCATTAACGGATGATGCAGATGATTGGCCGTACCATCTTAAATGGGTACAAACACAAATGAACGAGTGTGCTGATCCGGTTACAGGAACTACACCTGCTCACTATTTTCGTGGCAGATATAGTGAGTTACAAATACCCTATAACAAGGATGAACCTGATCGCCATGAGTTACCATGGTTAGAAAAGGTACAACGTATACATAACGTTGTATACCCTTGCTTGCGAGAAACACGTAATATAGCCTTATTAAAAAGGCAAAACAGATGGAACACTACCAAGATGATAGCAGAGTATCAGGTTGGTGACAGAGTTAACATCCGTCAACGCAACTCTGATGCTACTGTATTAACATCTAAATGGATAGGTCCATATATAATCTCAGTAGCAGACACTAAAAGCGGAACGTACGAGGTTAATAACCCCGATGGTTCTAGTGCGCTTAATATAGGCACAAGTCGTATTCCGACTACTGAGATTATACTCGCAAGAAGACATGACTCTAATGCCCCTCTTGATCGTTCTGAATTTAAGGACATGATATGGAGAACGGATAAGGGGAGGTTACATACTATCGTACACGCTTTATAGACGGTACGATCGCTGAGTTAACTTCGGACGCTTTTGACAATCAAGACTATTTAAAAGCCTTTAATAGAAAATGGCGTAAACGCCTACATAAGTCACAAGCTGATAAAGACAGCATGTTCCCAACATCTGAAGGTACGGAAGTTAAAACTTACCCACCTACAGCATTTATCCCGAGCTTTACTGTTCATCCTTCATACGTCCCAAAGACACTGAAACGTAAGAAACGTCCAGTCGACCACCACGGACCTACTGAACCTAAGCCCAAAACTCACAGGGTAACCGAGAACGCTTAACTTCTCCGCCTGAGAAACATTAACTATATGTTATGCTACTTAATGTTTTCGACCCGTTTTTCCTTTCTTGCTTTGCAAATCCAAAATCAGCTTGAGTGAGCAACTAGCCTCTCTTGGATTTCAAAGCTGGGTGGGGGCTGTGTAATAGCCGGGCCTCCACATTAGACTCTTATGTCAATAAACGTACTCTTAAGCAGTACGTAAATTATAAACGTACTATTAAAAGCACGTGTATTAAACGGTTTTTAACGGTTCTATTTACAAGTACCTTTTCCATTTTAGAAATCAGATAATTTGGCCCCGACCCATTAAAGGGACTGTGAACAAGGCCAAAGAGTATATTTGGAGTAGGTCTATTAAGAGACCTAGATAAACACTCCAAAATATACATCTGAATACTTCGGTAGCGAGATGGCTCAACCGAACATATGTTTCTAAAGACCCTTAATGGTTACCTAGTGTGACCTCCGCTCAGCCAACCAGATGTGCCAGTCTGATGATGGTAAGTCGGTAATTCTTGATGAGTGGCCAGTTATTGGTCATGACAATAACTAGGGACATCAAGAGTATTTCTTCTTTTTTTTTTTTTTTTTCTAAAGATAGGATTTTACTAGTTTTAGTAATTCGTGCGACGAAACAAGTAATACTAGTTTCGACGATAACGATAACAAAAACATAAATAAAATCCCTTCGGCGAAATCAGTACTGTAAAAACCTCAGCCTTGCAATCCCTCAGAGTATTGCTGATTTCTATGAGGCATACCTAATTTTATTACCAGACTAAAATTCGTATACTTAAAAAACTTATTAAAAGACTTTAAGATTTTATTACGTTTAGTAGCTCTAAGATGTTTATACCGCCTTAAGAGACCGATATTTACATAAGAGAGTTAAGTTAACTGGGGTTTGCATCATAATTGATTTCAATTAGACCCTGTTTTAACCAATCTTCAATTTGGCTTTTGACAACGTCTTTATGTCTCCAACTCACGTAGTTACGTGAAGGACACTTTAACTTCGAGATTAAATCTTGAGGTTTTACCCACTTCACCAGCGGTAACTGGCTCAGGGGTAACCCTGTAGGCTGGTAAATCAGAGAGGTGGTCTCAACTGCCGCGAAAAGGCTCGCCAGCGTCCGTGTGTCTCCTAGTAGTGCAGCCCAGGGCATCAGCTCGCCATCTGATCGCGAAAAGTCAGATATTGGAAAGGCTATATCTCCTGAACAAGTGGAGGAATCGTCTCGAGATCGACGGTTTATTACTACTGAAAGTCAGCCCAATCCACCTATCAACAAAGATGGCGGCGTTCCATTTAGTGAAATTTCATTGCATGCATCGCCTCTGAATGCATCGCCACCGATTGGGGACGCCATAACTCGACAACGAGTGGTTGGATCTTCTCAATCTTGACGTTATTTGAACCGCAAAGATAAAATTTTGAAGGAGCTAGCCGCTGCCGCAGTTTCTGACCTTTCGATTGTATCCCACGTGGCCGATATTCTTTTTCTATACCGATTTTTTTTTATTAATATTCCGAGTCGGGGTTCGAAACCCGAGGCCCTCTGGTTTGCCAGCCAACAGGGTTACCTTTGAGCCAGTTACCGCTGGTGAAGTGGGTAAAACCTCAAGATTTAATCTCTATAGCTCGGAAGCTACAATCGACTACCTTCTCGACAAACCTAACCCTGTCAGAGAGGCTATGATCGTATGGAGATTGATGAGGCTTACCACCCTCATAGTATCAGTTCTCATTTACTATCTAACCCTGGTAATCAAGACATTGGTAATCGTTATACCAGTAGTACCTCACTAGAGAGTACCCACTGTAGCACTGAAGACGAAGAAGTTAAAACCAGACAACAACGTCTCAGGCTATTACGTTCTGGTATGCAAGTCCTTGAGGACCGTCTATTGAATGACTCTGACCTTGACGTTAAGAAAACAGATAAAATTCGCTATCTCGTCAAGAAAGTGGATAACATTTGCTATCTAATCGATAACAAGAGAAAGGAGATAGACTCCATCGTGGCACTAACAGCCCGTAGCGCTGAACGTGAACCTCCTGAACGCTTCGAACCAAGCTTTATAAAGCAGCTAGGTAACGCAAAGGCTGAGGTCGATTTCTCTACTAATGAGAGTACATTGGAGGTACTGAAGGCCTTTGACCAATTTAAGGAGTCTGCCAGCCTTAAGGATAAGCAGATGATGAATGCCTTTCTAAAACCTCATTTCTGTGAGTCAGAGGAAAAAAAACTAACTTGAAGGCCTATGAGCCCAACTGGAAAGCCTACCCTGGCGCCAGTTGCGTGAGAATATAATTAACGCTTTCTTTGAAGATGCACATGACTGTCAACTTCTAGAGTCTCGCAAGACCTTTGCAAACGATACTACTATTCGAGGTGCTCTAGCTTATATGACACATACGAACACTCGGATAGGAGGTCGTACCTATACTGGCAAATACTTATTAATTTTTCAGATGATGGAGACTCTGGGGGCTAGCCTCTTTAAGGAAGTCAATGATGATATTATCGCCTATGGTGATTTGTAATCTATGCATTGGTCTGTCTTTGAAAAGTTAGTGCAAACTTCGATGAATATATCCATGTTTTTAAACTATGTTATATAAACTAAGATACAATTTAAGTCAGTTAGAATTTAGCAGTGGTAGCTTGTGTAAGAATGATTGGGACTGCCTCTTGTTAACAGCCTAAATATCCTCGATCACACAGGGCGTACCTCTAGCTGTTCTTCAATATATAATTTTTCACTAGAAGTACTAAGTGTTCATGACCACATGCCTAATTTGTAGATAGACATAATAACGTAAGTCAAGTTAATATGTTGGCTAATATAAATAAAGTTCCATCTGAAGAAAAGTTAAAAAAGAAAAAGACATTGGATTTTGGAGATTGGCGGGAAGACCAAAACCTGTAAGTAGTAGTTCAGAGATTATAAAATTTAGTTTATAATATCCTACATCTACTATCGTCTCAAATAGGTCCAAGTAAATGAGTCATACCAAATATACTCAGGCTATTGGAGCCATCAAAGTGAATTTAGAACACTTTGGAAATATTGGAAAAAGAATTTGTAATAAATTATTTTAAATACAATTAAAAACCAATATGTTATCTCATTTGATCTTGATATTTTATACTGACCGGAGGCCGTTCTATTCATCTACTATCGTCTCAATTAGGTCCCAGTAAGTGAATCATACCAAATACTCAGGCTATTGTAGCCATCAAAGTGAATTTAGAACACTTTAGAAATATTGGAAAAAGAATTTGTATTAAAATATTATAAATTTAGTTAAAAACCAATATATTAACTCATCTGATCTTGATATTTTAAACTGACCGGAAAACCGTATTTCTACAATTTAATTATATATATATATATATATATATATATATATATATATATCAATGTATAAATACATAGTTCTGCTTCTTTTCAATATTGTTGAAACCCAGTATGGTGGTTGAACCATTTACATGCAATGCTCGTGTTTGCAAAACGTATCTGTATGTACGATCTTAGTTCAAGTCTGCTACCGACTTGATTCATCGTACGCAAATGAATCCACTAAAATTATAGAAGAGTCATCCAAAATGTGTGATATTACAAGCGGCAAAGAAGAACATGAGCGATTGTTTTGAGTCTGCTTCAGATTGCCACGAGACTTCAAAGTTTTCTCCGACGGCTAACGGCCACTAATATTAAGTGCGCCTCCGTGACTACTCAGACACCCACAGACATACAAATAGTGAGATGATGTTGTTCGCAGCTTGCAGTTTGCAGCAATGTTTGTCAACCCTTCGGGCTTTTTAATTTTTCAAATTTGCCAACACACTTACCGGTAAGCTCAATACGTTTTAAACCCCAACTTAAACGCAAAAGGTTTTAAAAGCGTTTCAAAGTATATCGGTGGCAAATCGACCTTGAAAAAAATTTTCCAAATTTGCACCTGTGAAATTTGACCTTTTTTTTAATGAAAGGCGATTTGAAACTATTCACAACTGAAACAAAGTGA
>LUCW03002121.1:30000-50651 GCA_001586965.3 Sphaeroforma sirkka | reverse complement strand
CAATATCTGTAAAAATTTGTTCAGGTGGATGTATGAATATACATAACCTAGTAATATACAGGCACCTTTTGCTGTGATCTGTTTCTTCCATGGCAGTATCTAAAGGGATCGAGTTTGTGCCGAGAGCGCTCATTGATAGCCACTTTTAGCGATTGAGATGATACTGCTGAGACCATGTTAGCATGTTTCGTAGTCACTTGTTCTCGGTCTGCTAGGTTATTTAAAGTGCTGTATATATATGTACAGTATATAGTCGTATCGAACAAATGTTAGGCTTGATTGCCAACACGAGACTCATCAGTAATTGATAAACATTTAACTGGTAGATATATCATACATAATCCTTTTTTTAGTTTGTACTTGACTCCGGCTCTAATAGATAATAGAACCATATGTGCCATACAACCCGTGTAACAAAATGGGGTTAAAATCATTGGATTCATTTCTCTTTTTCCGAAAATTGACAAACCAGAATTTACCAGACAGGGGTGCGGTTTTCGATTCTAAGGAGGGGGCCAAAATCAGTTCTAAATACCGATGCACGGTTTACGCCGCAATTTTTTCATTGATCTGGTTGTATGTTTTTATATGTAATAGAATAAACAGATTCATGGCCACAAATGGGTTTTATTACTGAATATATAATTGTAGTGAAGTCTGTGTAACTCTGAAGACGACTATTATTCAATCTCAATATAAATCATTTTGTATCCTTCTTGCTTTATTTGGTAATGGTTCAATTTTCGCAATTGATTTATTGGTTTGCAAACCAGAGTTGAACAAGCCTTGCGGTTGATAGCGTCGGAGTTGGAAGTTAGGAAATTGGAAGCTCTAGCCTCTCTCTCTCTAGATAGGTGATGAAACCTGGAAATGGATTCTGGATTCTGGACGCTGTGGACTCCAGGTCCCCAGGAGGCGTGCATAAACGAAGAGCACTGCATCATAAGAGTTATCTTATCTTGAGCTTTTGAGGTAATCTTTTGTCAAGTAGTATCTTTAGCCGGCGAATGTTTGAATGAGTGTGACCCGCTGTGAGTATCTTTGTGCCTTGACATGATCGTTGTACACACTCAATTTCGGTTCTTCGGACTTGCCTCACAGTATTAGTGGAGTGATAATAATTAATATGCATCCGTATGGTGTACTGCGGATGTGCCTTTGGTGCTCTTCACAAAAAAAGAAAACAAAAAAAGAAGAAAAATGCATCCCGCGAAAGACAAAAGAGTTGTACAACTCTCGGGCTTACTCACTTCCTCTCACAGGTGTGGTTTGGGAGCATTTAATGCTTTTCTACGAGTCAGAGTTGTACAACTCTCGGGCTTACTGACTTCCTCTCACAGGTGTGGTTTGGGAGCATTTAATGGTTTTCTACGATCTACGAGTCGATTCTTTGTGTTTGAACCACTATTAAGAACTGTTGCGCTATTAACTCTTTGTGAATATGCAGAGCAATCGACTCATACTCCTGTCCATGGACTTCGCCTTAACGATTGAAAGTTTGGAGATAGTGGATGTCTTCACCAAGTTCAGTTTTTTACCCGTTTTACCCAGATATCTACGCTTTGTATGACAGGCGGAACATATGTATTGGTATCCGGTTCGATTTCCATTCTCCACCCACACAGATACACAGTTTGTACTGTATGCAACATGTGTGGTCTGTACAGGTTGTGATAGTGTGATACTTCCATCACTATTTGAAGTTCGGTGGCTGTGCAGAAGTTGTTGTTGTGAGTTCTATACGAAGGAGTCTGTTGTAAAACTGTTTGGAAGTTAAATACGTAGGCATAAGGCATTGGTCCACATTGCGGCATCTAACGAAGCGTCCGTAGGATTTTTTTTCTTTGCCTTTTGTTAAATAAAAAATGCAGAGGCTTGATTGAGAATTTTGTGCTTTAGCGTATGTTGAATTGCCCTGTTTTCGGTTGTGGCCGCATACTTTATGGCAGTGTATTGAACCATATGATGATTTTGATCCTAACATAAATAAAATGCAGAGGCTTGATTGAGAATTCTATACTTCAGCGTATGTTGAATTGCCCTGTTTTCGGTTGTGGCAGCATACTTTATGGCAGTGTATTGATCTGTATGAAGTTTTTCATGAAGATGAATAAAATGCAGTGTCCGCTTAAAGTAGGAACCAAAGTTGCAAGCAATCGACGAACTATAACCGAACTTAACCAACCCAATAGACCTGAATTCGAGTTATATTGTTAGCTTATAAGAAAGGCCTACCCCTGTTATCGTTCGAGTGTGCAAGTCAATCCTGAACCCTCTGATTACTATCAAGTCCAGTCATCGTGATTATGTTTTCGTTCTGCTTAATTATATTCGCATCGATCAAATGACCGAAAGTGCATACATCAAGTTAGATGCACAGATGTATAGCTAAATAAGAACGCAATTTCGAGCAAAGCCCTCTATACACATACACATCACGGATATGATGGTAATAGCTATGTATTCAGATAGACTTCAGGCACACATGTAACATAACTTGCAGCTAAATACTTGAGGTTTATGTTGCTCATATGCAGTGAAATAGTGAACTCACACACGCGGTGAATATGCATATATATACCTACATATATACATGATATATATATATATGCATATATATATATATATATATATATATATATATATATATATATATATATATATATATATATATATATATATTATATATATATATATATATTATATATATATATATATATGTATATGCATTTATGCATGCATATTATTATTGCATATATTATTATGTATATGCTATAATATATACATATGTACGCATATACACAATATTACATTATATATACATATATGCATACGGATTACATGCACGCATGTGCATGCTATTATATTATATGCACATCACACACATGTATTATTATATATTATTATTGTATATATATGTAATTGCGTGCAAAATGTGCACAGAGATCTAGATTCAGTCAGTCACATGAACGTAATTATTATATGTATAACAAAAAAAACATACGTTATGCATGTACATATGTATTATATGTATGTAGCATTATATATTATTATATATATTGTTATATATTAATATTATTATTATTATATTAATATTATTATTATTATTACCATATTATTATATATATTATTATATTATTATATTATATATTAATATTATATATTATTTGTATGTATATTGATTGCATATATGTAATATGTATGCGTATGTTGATAGATATCATTGTGCATGTATGCTGTGACATGAATATGCATGTTGATGAATATGCATATGCACGAACGCATTATATATTATATACATATATATATATATACATATTATGGCCATCATCGGTCAGTGCATAAGACGTGTTATACGTATGAACGCATATGTATATGTTATATGCATGTATATCAACGCACATCCATATATATATATATGCATGCATATATATATATATATATATATATATATATATATATATATATATATATATATATATATATATATATATATATATATATATATATATATATATATGCATATGCAATACAATATTTGTATTTATGTATGTATAACTATTTATGGATTTGCATATATTGTGCATGTGTGTCATAAAATGCACCAAATGCGACGGCAGTGTGATACTGCGTCTATGGAATAAATTTACCGTGTATATGCAGACTTGAGCATACGATTGCTTTAAAAGTTACTTTCCGTACCACGTTTCTTGTCCTTGTCCGCGAACGTGCAAATATAATGTAGTACTGTCGTGCTTGGGTAAATTTCCAAAAAGACTAAACCAAAAACTCTGCTCCCAATTCACGTGACTACTAATTTTTGAGAATAAGAGCCAAGGCAAAACCAGTCTCACCGAATTTATTGTTTTGCAACTCCTACCCGCCACCTCCTGTCGCACAGCAAGCGTGCCGTATATATAATAGTTAATTTTGACGTAGTGTAGTCACCGTAGACTTTTCAATTTTATAAATTGGATTTGCGACCTATTTTCCCCTGTTCGATACGTGATAAAACGTGCTGTAATAACTAATATCTGCGGGTCCATATTTTACATTTTCGTTTTCTTATAGTATACGATAGGAATGTAAACTACATTTGTAGACGGAAATTGCAGCTCATCTTTGAAAGGAGTGAGCACTCCACAAGTTTGCTAGGCTTCTAGACTCTAAAGAGCAACTACAGAAGTCTACAGAATTGTTCCTACGAACAGTTGTGCCGTTTGTCACCGCTTCTATATGATTGTAGGTCTGTAGGGTGGCTTGGTAGAACTACAAATTGTAGTACAAGATGTACAGTGTGGTACTGATTGTAGGTCTACAGGGTGGCTTGGTAGAATTGTAGTACAAGTTAATTAGTGTGGTATTATACCAGGTTCGCATTTAAGTGAAAGATACAATAGGTTTACGACGATTAAGTGTCTAGTTTCTTTCCAGTCGATTGACTCAAACCATTTGGCTGTGCTCATACCTCACATCGCCGATTTTAGGTGCTGGTTATAATGTTATATGCAACAGAAAGTTACTGTGTTCCTTATGAGTCGAACTACTTACGGTCCCACAATATGCAGCCGCTCATCTTCCACAATCCCCCAGTATGAGTGCTACTAGCGTGTATTACCTTGGAGAATGCGACACTTTACGAAATATATATTGTGGCATTATGACCGACTTCAGTAGTTCAAAATAACTTGCACATGAACTCGGAAGAATCCCTACACACAATCCAGATAAGTGAGAGCAGTCAAGAGGGTGACTATCTCCAAATCTCACTGAGATGCGTGTACAAATTAAATAATACACCATGAACACAAATACTATATATTTATATCTATATATATGCATATATATATATCGACATAAAAAATGGACATATATCTATATATATATATATTTATATACAATACATATCCACAATAATGCATATATATATACATATATATATATATATATATATATATATATGTACATGCATACACATATATATATATATATATATATATATATACATATATATATATATACAATATAAATAATATATATATATATTATTATATATATATAATATATATATATATATATATATATATATATATATATATATATATATATATATATATATATATATATATATATATACATATATATATATATATATATATATATATATATACATACATATATATATATATATATATATATATATATATATATATATATATATATATGCATGACTACATGACTACATGACACGCACGTGATCATATGTCGTTCTGTGTACGAGTACAGGTGACTGCTTGGAAGACCATACATTCGGTGTTGGCATACCCGTTGCCCTCATTCATACGATTTGTTTTGTTTATTTCTCTTACACTGTGCAGATGATCACTTGCTTAGGTTGCTGTTATATGGTCTTTCTATCGAGGTAGGTATTGAAACAGATGGAAATGGGGTTGACATAATTGCTTAGGTTATTACATGCATATGATGGATCTGTGAATTATATATGTATGTATATATACATATATATATAATGTAATTATAATAGATACTATACCATGACATTCGGTACAATTATGTGTTAGTCCTGCATGTTCGGGAATACACAGGTATACGCAAGAACGAAATTTACTCTGTACAGAGCGATGCAAAAGTGGATTACTGCACACCATGTATGTAAATTATTATGTACATACTGATGCATCACACATTCAAACGAGAATTGAGTATGTAATTACAATTGGATACATGCATATGAGGATTTCATATTCATATATATTTGATTTGTGATTAAGGCACAATTACACGAATCGCTTGACACTCGAATGGTACACAGATTACGCAGTGCTCTGCATTTACATACTCCATAGAGATACACTTATATAATTGATTATGTGATGCGTATTCCTTCTCTTAGAAATTGCGAAGATCGCTTGTAGTAGGCTGTACGTTTCTTCATGCCTGTAGATGAGCTGCGAGTCTGTAAATGTCGTTCAAGGCCTAGTTAGCTGATATTTCCTCTCAAGTGTGCCTATGCCAATACCTCAGCGTATATGAGATATATAGCAGACTTCGGAAGAGAAATTAAGCCCCACCGACAGGCTTCTGTATTGCCGTACATGGTGTATGCACACTTAGTGTGTATACTGACATTCTATTTGTCTCTGACAGATACACAATTACTCGTTGAATATGGCATGTGGCAAGCTTGTTGTGAAGAGAAACAAGTACAGACTGTTTGATTTTGTATTGCTGTGCAAAGGTGCAATTGCAATAGTCAATTGTCAATACGCCTGCGTAAATACAATCGTGTGACATTGTGACACAAATTTTAAAATGGCCAAACCAAAAACGAGTCAGCAATTTTGCGGTTTGGGAAAATAATGCCACCATGTATTTATGACGAAACCAAAATGTGGCTTCTGTAAGTTCGCTTATGCCTTCATGGCGGCATCAACTCTATTGTTTGATTTTTACAGGTAGATCTCGGTTTTAAATGCGGAATATAATTTTATATCTCTCTGAAGAGTGTTCCAGACTCCAGGGGTGTGCGCGAGAGTATGAGGGAGTGTGAGAGTCTCTATATTCGATGAATTGCGAACAGGTTTTGTGTCGAGGATCGAGTATTTACTCATGACTTATAAGTCACAACTGTTAGGTCTGGCTTCGAACGGAATGCGGTATTGTTTGTGAATGTCTAAGTTCGGAACTTATCAGGGATTGTTCACGGACAAAGGTAGGAACACGCATATGACATATTCCATTGATATCTGAAAACGTGCATTGCTCCTTGTAGAGCGAGTGTGGCATATTTTAACCATAAACCAGATAAGCAGAACTACAATCATTTGCAGAAAACAACTCTTAAAAAACCCACACAAGCATACAAATACATCTTTAAGAATACCCCAATCTCATGACTACCTCGAACAATCGGGGGGTTGGCGTATAATATATGTATATATGTAAATAGGGTTTAAAACCCTAAAACCCTAGAACCCTATATATATATATATATATATATATATATATATATATATGTATGTATATATATGTATATGTATATGCATATGTATATGTATATGTATATGTGTATGTATGTATATGTATATGTAATGTATATGCATATGTATATGTATATATGTATATGTATATGTGTATATGTGTATATGCATATGTATATGCATATGTATACGTATATGTATATGTATATGTATATGTATATGTATATGTATAATATATGTATGTATATGTATATGTATATATATATATATATATATATATATATATATATATATATATATATATATATATATATATATATATATATATATATATATGATATATGATTATATATATATATATATATATATATATATATATGCGTGTGTGTACATGAGTATTGTCTAAGTTGCTCCATTGGAATATCTCATATTTGGATTTCTAACAGTCTGTTAATCGACCTCTGTTCGATTCACAAGTGTTTTCTCAGCATCTATAGTAGATATGAACGACTAACGCAGACCAAAGGATCGCCTGTGTCATATGTCAAGAGTATATATGGGAGGTGTACTAGGCACGAGACTACCTTCTGTGCTATATATACCGTCAATAAGGACTATATGGACTTGTAGATATGTCAATTGTGCATCAGAGCGTACCATCTGTGTATAACCATTTTCAACGTTGAAACTTCTATTTCTTTGAATGTGCAGGTTAGCTGTACCGACATAACACACTAAATGTGCCATAAAGTCATCTTAGCGATGGATTTGCATCAGCTCAACCTACTTGAGCAGTTAAAATTATCATAGTAAACTATATTCGCATTATTGAGCTATAGGATATTGGGTTTTGCCCATATTTGAATAGTTGGTGCCAATTTTTCAGAAATGACGAAGCCGCAAAACCAAATTCGATGTTTCTCATAGTCTCATACCTGGTTAATACTTGCACTTATACTCCAGGGAGCATTGATTATGACAAAACCAAATTTCACATTCCTCATGCATGGTTTTTGTTTCTATGTCTTCTCTTTGGATGCTTGTTTTACACCGGTTTATATTTTTATTAGGATGATTTATTCTCGAAAGGGCATCCCGCCTTGGTGTGTGTACATATCGAACAATCATTTCAGTCGTGTAATTTGAGCGAACGTATACCGCAAAACGTTGCAAACACTAGGCGATATATATGTGATAGTATTCTATGTAGATAGACTATGGGGCTGATTGGGGTGGCGCGTTAGTATATTTAGTATATTGTAGTACTTACCTTGTGGATTTGTAAGCATAGACATCCTTGTAGATAGGTTCGGAGGATGATCATGTACCGTATGTAGAGCTACCTGGTTCCGGACTATGACTAATGGGTCAATTTACAACCAATATATTTGAATCAATGTACATCCTGTGCATCCATATAAACTCATTGATATACTACCATGCATATCATATACGACATTGCCTATGCTAAATCGAAGTATTTATTTTCATACCATAGCCCACTGTCTGTCTGTGTGCATGTGTATGTTTGTCTACGTGTATATATATATGAACGAGAACCGAATTATATATGTTATATTGTATATGAATTTGCATGCCTTCCCAAATCGTCAGAACATACATATATACTACGATAATTAGGCAACCTTACGTACGATAGCCACATTTTGCAGAGAACTTTTTCCACATTACTCATGGTCAGGTTTTCTTTTCCTATGCATTACGTAGCTACAGATACGCGTTAAAATAAGTGAGTGTAGGAAAAAGAAGGCAAATCTAAGGAAACCTTCTGCTTGATGCGGTAAGTGTCGTTACACACGTGTACTAATGTACTCGCTGCCCATGGGGCATACGCTCCAGCCACTAAACTAAAACCCTCAACCCTAAAACTGAACACAAGTTAGTTGCAGTATTTGTAGCGTGGGAATACGCGTGTTTGTGACTTAATGTGTGCGTTTGCGATGTTAGAAGAGTTTGAGCGTTATCAAAGCAAGGGTGCCTTATATGCAAATGGCAATCGAACGAGTATACGTGATCTTCTCATTCAATTGATGTTGATTTATACCAGAGTTCTCAGAGCATTAACTCTCATCTTAACATCCGTTCGATATAAATATGCCCACTTGTTGCCCAGGTACATACCGTACAAGTGATAACTACAGATATTTACAGCTGCAGTGAGTGGCTTGACTTGAGTAACCTGCTCTTCTACGTAAACATGCATTGTAAATTTAATTTTTTTTGAAAAGACCAACCCTGCGATCCAGTGCTGTGGATTTGCTGTCTGAGAGCAAGCAGTTTTTATAATAATAGACTAAACGGGTTTATTTACATACTCCGTCTGTTGCTCAGTTTATGAGAAATGACGCTATTTATCACCATTCTCCTATCTAGTCTTCTTTGTTTTTCTTTTTCAAATCAGGGCAAATTTTGAATTGACCTGTATAACAGTGGCAGTCCATACATATTTAAGACGCAACTCTCTCATGACTCATGCCTTACACTTCAGAGCTTATAGACGGAAGTGATCAACTATATATTCATATGTTTGTATCTATGTATATATGTATGTATATTTATATGTATATATATATATATATATGTATATACATATGTATATGTATATGTATATGTATATGTATATGTATATGCATATGTATATGTATATGTATGTGTATGTGTACATGTATATGTATATGCATATGTATAAGTATATGTATATATACATATATATATGTATAACTATATACGCATACATATATGTATATGCATATGCATATGTATATGTATATGTATATCTTTTATGTATATGTATATGCAATATGTATTTGTATATGCAATATGTATATGTATATGCAATATATATATATATGCATGTATGATGTATGGATATATGTATGTATCTATATCAATATATATTTATATATATAAGTATATATATATATATATATATATATATATATATATATATATATACATACATATACATATACACACAAAAACATACACAAACCCAATACACACAAAAAAAACACACAAACATACACAAACACACACAAACACAAACACAAACACATGCACGCACGCACACACGCACACACACACATACACACACACACGCACGCACACACATTGCACACACACGCACACGCACGCGCACGTGTACAATATATTATATATATATATATATATATACATGTGTGCGTGTGTGTACATGTGTATTGTCTAAGTTGCTCCATTGGAATATCTCATATTTGGATTTCTAACAGTCTGTTAATCGACCTCTGTTCGATTCACAAGTGTTTTCTCAGCATCTATAGTAGATATGAACGACTAACGCAGACCAAAGGATCGCCTGTGTCATATGTCAAGAGTATATATGGGAGGTGTACTAGGCACGAGACTACCTTCTATGCTATATATACCGTCAATAAGGACTATATGGACTTGTAGATATGTCAATTGTGTATCAGAACGTACCATCTGTGATAACCATTTTCAACGGTGAAACTTCTATTTCTTTGAATGTGCAGGTTAGCTGTACCGACATAACACACTAAATGTGCCATAAAGTCATCTTAGCGATGGATTTGCATCAGGTCAACCTACTTGAGCAGTTAAAATCATCATAGTAAACTATGTTCGCATTATTGAGCTATAGGATATTGGGTTTTGCCCATATTTGAATAGTTGGTGCCAATTTTTCAGAAATGACGAAGCCGCAAAACCAAATTCGATGTTTCTCATAGTCTCATACCTGGTTAATACTTGCACTTATACTCCAGGGAGCATTGATTATGACAAAACCAAATTTCACATTCCTCATGCATGGTTTTTGTTTCTATGTCTTCTCTTTGGATGCTTGTTTTATACCGGTTTATATTTTTATTAGGATGATTTAATCTCGAAAGGGCATCCCGCCTTGGTGTGTGTACATATCGAACAATCATTTCAGTCGTGTAATTTGAGCGAACGTATACCCCAAAAAGTTACAAACACTAGGCGATATATATGTGATAGTATTCTATGTAGATAGACTATGGGGCTGATTGGGGTGGCGCGTTAGTATATTTAGTATATTGTAGTACTTACCTTGTGGATTTGTAAGCATAGACATCCTTGTAGATAGGGTTCGGAGGATGATCATGTACCGTATGTAGAGCTACCTGGTTCCGGACTATGACTAATGGGTCAATTTACAACCAATATATTTGAATCAATGTACATCCTGTGCATCCATATAAACTCATTGATATACTACCATGCATATCATATACGACATTGCCTATGCTAAATCGAAGTATTTATTTTCATACCATAGCCCACTGTCTGTCTGTGTGCATGTGTATGTTTGTCTACGTGTATATATATATGAACGAGAACCGAATTATATATGTTATATTGTATATGAATTTGCATGCCTTCCCAAATCGTCAGAACATACATATATACTACGAAAATTATGCAACCTTACGTACGATAGCCACATTTTGCAGAGAACTTTTTCCACATTACTCATGGTCAGGTTTTCTTTTCCTATGCATTACGTAGCTACAGATACGCGTTAAAATAAGTGAGTGTAGGAAAAAGAAGGCAAATCTAAGGAAACCTTCTGCTTGATGCGGTAAGTGTCGTTACACACGTGTACTAATGTACTCGCTGCCCATGGGGCATACGCTCCAGCCACTAAACTAAAACCCTCAACCCTAAAACTGAACACAAGTTAGTTGCAGTATTTGTAGCGTGGGAATACGCGTGTTTGTGACTTAATGTGTGCGTTTGCGATGTTAGAAGAGTTTGAGCGTTATCAAAGCAAGGGTGCCTTATATGCAAATGGCAATCGAACGAGTATACGTGATCTTCTCATTCAATTGATGTTGATTTATACCAGAGTTCTCAGAGCATTAACTCTCATCTTAACATCCGTTCGATATAAATATGCCCACTTGTTGCCCAGGTACATACCGTACAAGTGATAACTACAGATATTTACAGCTGCAGTGAGTGGCTTGACTTGAGTAACCTGCTCTTCTACGTAAACATGCATTGTAAATTTAATTTTTTTTGAAAAGACCAACCCTGCGATCCAGTGCTGTGGATTTGCTGTCTGAGAGCAAGCAGTTTTTATAATAATAGACTAAACGGGTTTATTTACATACTCCGTCTGTTGCTCAGTTTATGAGAAATGACGCTATTTATCACCATTCTCCTATCTAGTCTTCTTTGTTTTTTTTTTTTCAAATCAGGGCAAATTTTGAATTGACCTGTATAACAGTGGCAGTCCATACATATTTAAGACGCAACTCTCATGACTCATGCCTTACACTTCAGAGCTTATAGACGGAAGTGATCAACTATATTCATTCATATGTTTGTATATGTATATATGTATATATATTATATGTATATGTATATATGTATATATATATGTATATATATATGTATATGTATATGTATATGTATATGTATATAATATATGTATATGTATGTATATGTGTGCATGTGTATGTACGTGTATATGTATATGCATGTATATGCATATATATATATATATGTATATATGTATGTATATATATGTATACCTTATATAATATATGTGTATATGTATATGTATATATGTATATATATCTTTTTATGTATGTATATGTATATGCAATATGTATTTGTATATGCAAATATGTATATGTATATGCAATATATATATATATGTATGTATGATGGATGTATGGATATATGTATGTATCTATATCAATATATATTTATATATACCTGTGTATATATATATATATATATATATATATATATATATATATATATATATACATACACATACAAACACACACACACAAACATACACAAACCCACACACAAAAACACACACAAACATACACAAACACACACACACAAACACACACACACACACAACACACACACACACACACACACATACACACACACACACACGCACACACATTATTACACATATTACACACACGCACACGCACGCACGTGTACACATATTATATATATATATATATATATACATGTGTGCGTGTGTGTACATGTGTATTGTCTAAGTTGCTCCATTGGAATATCTCATATTTGATTTCTAACAGTCTGTTAATCGACCTCTGTTCGATTCACAAGTGTTTTCTCAGCATCTATAGTAGATATGAACGACTAACGCAGACCAAAGGATCGCCTGTGTCATATGTCAAGAGTATATATGGGAGGTGTACTAGGCACGAGACTACCTTCTATGCTATATATACCGTCAATAAGGACTATATGGACTTGTAGATATGTCAATTGTGTATCAGAACGTACCATCTGTGATAACCATTTTCAACGGTGAAACTTCTATTTCTTTGAATGTGCAGGTTAGCTGTACCGACATAACACACTAAATGTGCCATAAAGTCATCTTAGCGATGGATTTGCATCAGGTCAACCTACTTGAGCAGTTAAAATCATCATAGTAAACTATGTTCGCATTATTGAGCTATAGGATATTGGGTTTTGCCCATATTTGAATAGTTGGTGCCAATTTTTCAGAAATGACGAAGCCGCAAAACCAAATTCGATGTTTCTCATAGTCTCATACCTGGTTAATACTTGCACTTATACTCCAGGGAGCATTGATTATGACAAAACCAAATTTCACATTCCTCATGCATGGTTTTTTTGTTTCTATGTCTTCTTTTGGATGCTTGTTTTATACCGGTTTATATTTTTATTAGGATGATTTAATCTCGAAAGGGCATCCCGCCTTGGTGTGTGTACATATCGAACAATCATTTCAGTCGTGTAATTTGAGCGAACGTATACCCCAAAAAAAAGTTACAAACACTAGGCGATATATATGTGATAGTATTCTATGTAGATAGACTATGGGGCTGATTGGGGTGGCGCGTTAGTATATTTAGTATATTGTAGTACTTACCTTGTGGATTTGTAAGCATAGACATCCTTGTAGATAGGTTCGGAGGATGATCATGTACCGTATGTAGAGCTACCTGGTTCCGGACTATGACTAATGGGTCAATTTACAACCAATATATTTGAATCAATGTACATCCTGTGCATCCATATAAACTCATTGATATACTACCATGCATATCATATACGACATTGCCTATGCTGCTAAATCGAAGTATTTATTTTCATACCATAGCCCACTGTCTGTCTGTGTGCATGTGTATGTTTGTCTACGTGTATATATATATGAACGAGAACCGAATTATATATGTTATATTGTATATGAATTTGCATGCCTTCCCAAATCGTCAGAACATACATATATACTACGAAAATTATGCAACCTTACGTACGATAGCCACATTTTTGCAGAGAACTTTTTCCACATTACTCATGGTCAGGTTTTCTTTTCCTATGCATTACGTAGCTACAGATACGCGTTAAAATAAGTGAGTGTAGGAAAAAGAAGGCAAATCTAAGGAAACCTTCTGCTTGATGCGGTAAGTGTCGTTACACACGTGTACTAATGTACTCGCTGCCCATGGGGCATACGCTCCAGCCACTAAACTAAAACCCTCAACCCTAAAACTGAACACAAGTTAGTTGCAGTATTTGTAGCGTGGGAATACGCGTGTTTGTGACTTAATGTGTGCGTTTGCGATGTTAGAGAAGAGTTTGAGCGTTATCAAAGCAAGGGTGCCTTATATGCAAATGGCAATCGAACGAGTATACGTGATCTTCTCATTCAATTGATGTTGATTTATACCAGAGTTCTCAGAGCATTAACTCTCATCTTAACATCCGTTCGATATAAATATGCCCACTTGTTGCCCAGGTACATACCGTACAAGTGATAACTACAGATATTTACAGCTGCAGTGAGTGGCTTGACTTGAGTAACCTGCTCTTCTACGTAAACATGCATTGTAAATTTAATTTTTTTTTGAAAAGACCAACCCTGCGATCCAGTGCTGTGGATTTGCTGTCTGAGAGCAAGCAGTTTTATAATAATAGACTAAACGGGTTTATTTACATACTCCGTCTGTTGCTCAGTTTATGAGAAATGACGCTATTTATCACCATTCTCCTATCTAGTCTTCTTTGTTTTTCTTTTTCAAATCAGGGCAAATTTTGAATTGACCTGTATAACAGTGGCAGTCCATACATATTTAAGACGCAACTCTCATGACTCATGCCTTACACTTCAGAGCTTATAGACGGAAGTGATCAACTATATATTCATATGTTTGTATCTATGTATATATGTATGTATATATTATATATGTATATGTATATGTATATGTATATGTATATATATGTATATGTATATGTATATGTATATGTATATGTATATGTATATGTATATGTATGTGTATGTGTACATGTATATGTATATGTATATGCATATGCATATGTATATATATGTGTATATATATATATATATATACTTATATATATGCATATGTATATGTATATGTATATGTATATGTATATGTATGTATCTTTTTATGTATATGTATATGCAATATGTATTTGTATATGCAATATGTGTATATGTATGTATGCATATATATATATATATATGCATGTATGATGTATGGATATATGTATGTATCTATATATAATATATATTTATATATATATGCTGTGTATTATATATATATATATATATATATATATATATATATTATACATACATACATATACATATAAACACATAAACACACAAACATACACAAACCCACACACAAAAAACACACACAAAACATACACACAACACACACACACACACACACACACACACACATGCACGCAAACACACACATACACATACACACATCACACACACACACACACACGCACGCACATATTGATTATATACACGCACGCGCACGCACGTGTACACAATATATATATATATATATATATATATATATATGTGTGTACATACATGTATTGTCTAAGTTGCTCCATTGGAATATCTCATATTTGATTTCTAACAGTCTGTTAATCGACCTCTGTTCGATTCACAAGTGTTTTCTCAGCATCTATAGTAGATATGAACGACTAACGCAGACCAAAGGATCGCCTGTGTCATATGTCAAGAGTATATATGGGAGGTGTACTAGGCACGAGACTACCTTCTATGCTATATATACCGTCAATAAGGACTATATGGACTTGTAGATATGTCAATTGTGTATCAGAACGTACCATCTGTGATAACCATTTTCAACGTTGAAACTTCTATTTCTTTGAATGTGCAGGTTAGCTGTACCGACATAACACACTAAATGTGCCATAAAGTCATCTTAGCGATGGATTTGCATCAGCTCAACCTACTTGAGCAGTTAAAATCATCATAGTAAACTATGTTCGCATTATTGAGCTATAAGGATATTGGGTTTTGCCCATATTTGAATAGTTGGTGCCAATTTTTCAGAAATGACGAAGCCGCAAAACCAAATTCGATGTTTCTCATAGTCTCATACCTGGTTAATACTTGCACTTATACTCCAGGGAGCATTGATTATGACAAAACCAAATTTCACATTCCTCATGCATGGTTTTTGTTTCTATGTCTTCTCTTTGGATGCTTGTTTTATACCGGTTTATATTTTTATTAGGATGATTTAATCTCGAAAGGGCATCCCGCCTTGGTGTGTGTACATATCGAACAATCATTTCAGTCGTGTAATTTGAGCGAACGTATACCCCAAAACGTTACAAACACTAGGCGATATATATGTGATAGTATTCTATGTAGATAGACTTTGGGGCTGATTGGGGTGGCGCGTTAGTATATTTAGTATATTGTAGTACTTACCTTGTGGATTTGTAAGCATAGACATCCTTGTAGATAGGTTCGGAGGATGATCATGTACCGTATGTAGAGCTACCTGGTTCTGGACTATGACTAATGGGTCAATTTACAACCAATATATTTGGATCAATGTGCATCCTGTGCATCCATATAAACTCATTGATATACGACCATGCATATCATATACGACATTGCCTATGCTAAATCGAAGTATTTATTTTCATACCATAGCCCACTGTCTGTCTGTGTGCATGTGTATGTTTATCTACGTGTATATATATATGAACGAGAACCGAATTATATATGTTATATTGTATATGAATTTGCATGCCTTCCCAAATCGTCAGAACATACATATATACTACGAAAATTAGGCAACCTTACGTACGATAGCCACATTTTGCAGAGAACTTTTTCCACATTACTCATGGTCAGGTTTTCTTTTCCTATGCATTACGTAGCTACAGATACGCGTTAAAATAAGTGAGTGTAGGAAAAAGAAGGCAAATCTAAGGAAACCTTCTGCTTGATGCGGTAAGTGTCGTTACACACGTGTACTAATGTACTCGCTGCCCATGGGGCATACGCTCCAGCCACTAAACTAAAACCCTCAACCCTAAAACTGAACACAAGTTAGTTGCAGTATTTGTAGCGTGGGAATACGCGTGTTTGTGACTTAATGTGTGCGTTTGCGATGTTAGAAGAGTTTGAGCGTTATCAAAGCAAGGGTGCCTTATATGCAAATGGCAATCGAACGAGTATACGTGATCTTCTCATTCAATTGATGTTGATTTATACCAGAGTTCTCAGAGCATTAACTCTCATCTTAACATCCGTTCGATATAAATATGCCCACTTGTTGCCCAGGTACATACCGTACAAGTGATAACTACAGATATTTACAGCTGCAGTGAGTGGCTTGACTTGAGTAACCTGCTCTTCTACGTAAACATGCATTGTAAATTTAATTTTTTTTGAAAAGACCAACCCTGCGATCCAGTGCTGTGGATTTGCTGTCTGAGAGCAAGCAGTTTTTTTATATAATAATAGACTAAACGGGTTTATTTACATACTCCGTCTGTTGCTCAGTTTATGAGAAATGACGCTATTTATCACCATTCTCCTATCTAGTCTTCTTTGTTTTTTTTTTTTTCAAATCAGGGCAAATTTTGAATTGACCTGTATAACAGTGGCAGTCCATACATATTTAAGACGCAACTCTCATGACTCATGCCTTACACTTCAGAGCTTATAGACGGAAGTGATCAACTATATATTCATATGTTTGTATATATATATATATATGTATGTATATTTATATGTATATGTATATGTATACGTATATATATATATATATATATATGTATATGCATATATATATATATGTATATGTATATGTGTATGTATGTGTGTGTGTATGTGTATATGCATATATATACAATACATATGCATATGTGTATATATATATATGCATATGTATATATGTATGCATATATATGCATAATACGTGTATGTATATGCATATATGTATATGTATATGTATATGCATATGCATGATCTTTTATATGCATATATTATATGTAATATGTATATTGTATGCACAATATGTATATGTATACGCAATGTATGGACATATATATGCATGCATACGTATGATGTGCATGGATTATGTATGCATGTATCATATATGCATCCACATATATTATGTATATATACATATTATATATATTATATATTATTAATATATATATATATTATATATATGTATGCATACCATGCACATGCAACCTGTATTGTGTATATATATATATGTATATATATATATATATATTATATACATATGTTATATATATATATGTATGTATATATTAATTATGTATATATATATATATATATATATATATATATATATATATATATATATGTATATGTATATATACATATATATATAAATATAAATATAATATATATATATATATATATGTATGTATGTATGTATGTATGTATATATATATGCATATATATATATATATGTATATGTATATATATATATATATATATATGATAGCTGATAGCATGAAGTCAACTCTCAAACATTTATCGAAAGAGATCATATTGAGCTATCTTTTGTACTATAGTTATAAGGATATTAGGTAGCTGGGTTCTTGCATTTTTGAGTACTTATATGAACATGGTGTGCAAGAGTACTATAATGTACGTGTCAATTTTTTCAGTATTGATCAAGCTAGGAATGACGCCGTATTTCATTACAAATGGTTTAGACGAATTCTGATTTTGACAAAACCAAATTTCTTGTTCCTCATGCTTGGTTTTTACTTGCACTTATACTCCGGGGAGCATTGGACAAAACTGAATTTTACATTCTTCGTGCATGGTTTATGTTTCCATCTGGCGTTTTGGATTTTCTCAATTCTGTGTGTGTTTGGTTTTCACTTGTTTATATTTTAGGTATGTACAGTATTTATTTAATCCCGAAAACGGTATCTCGCCTTGGTGTGCAGTCATGTGTCCAATCAATTCAGGCGTGCAATTTTAGCGGACACATACCCTAATACTTTACAAACTGCGTAGCCTTCTGTGTAGACAGACTGTGGGGCTGTTTGGAAGTTCGCGTTGGTATAAGATAGTATTTACTTAGTGAGTTAGTAAACATAGACATCCATGTAGGTGGGTTCTGGGGATGATCATGTTATGTAGAGGAATACGGTTCTGGAAGGGGCCTGTTGAATCAATACCCAATCAAACCCGTTTATATCGGAAGATGTTCCATTCAATATACACCCTGTGCGATCATATTTAACATTCATCGACATACGAAAATGATGTCAATTCATATGCAATATTCGAATTATTATTATTTACCCTAGCTCACCACCTGTCAGTGAGCATATATTGTATGCCTTCTCCAACCAACAAACTATAGATATATACTACTTATTGAGCGATATGAATGAATAGACTTCTGTGACAAATACACCCATACAAATACACCCATACACATATACCCATACACATACACACGCACACACACACACACACGCACGCACGCGCATTAATACATACGCACATGCATACGCGTGTGTATGTATGTATCAATGTACACATACATTACACACACACACATTGTACATACACACACACACGTGTGTACACACAAAATATATATACATACACACACACAGAGATACATACATACATACACAAACATACACACACAAACATACACAAACCCAAACACAAAAACACACACAAAACACACACACACACACACACACACACACACACACACACATGCACGCAAACACACACACACACACACATACACACACACACGCACGCACGCACACATATTACACATTATCACGCGCACACGCACGCACGTGTACAATAATATATATATATATATATATATATATATATACATGTGTGCGTGTGTGTACATGTGTATTGTCTAAGTTGCTCCATTGGAATATCTCATATTTGGATTTCTAACAGTCTGTTAATCGACCTCTGTTCGATTCACAAGTGTTTTCTCAGCATCTATAGTAGATATGAACGACTAACGCAGACCAAAGGATCGCCTGTGTCATATGTCAAGAGTATATATGGGAGGTGTACTAGGCACGAGACTACCTTCTGTGCTATATATACCGTCAATAAGGACTATATGGACTTGTAGATATGTCAATTGTGCATCAGAACGTACCATCTGTGATAACCATTTTCAACGTTGAAACTTCTATTTCTTTGAATGTGCAGGTTAGCTGTACCGACATAACACACTAAATGTGCCATAAAGTCATCTTAGCGATGGATTTGCATCAGCT
>LUCW03002121.1:22500-25000 GCA_001586965.3 Sphaeroforma sirkka | reverse complement strand
CAATATATTTGAATCAATGTACATCCTGTGCATCCATATAAACTCATTGATATACTACCATGCATATCATATATGACATTGCCTATGCTAAATCGAAGTATTTATTTTCATACCATAGCCCACTGTCTGTCTGTGTGCATGTGTATGTTTGTCTACGTGTATATATATATGAACGAGAACCGAATTATATACGTTATACTGTATATGAATTTGCATGCCTTCCCAAATCGTCAGAACATACATATATACTACGAAAATTATGCAACCTTACGTACGATAGCCACATTTTGCAGAGAACTCTTTCCACATTACTCATGGTCAGGTTTTCTTTTCCTATGCATTACGTAGCTACAGATACGCGTTAAAATAAGTGAGTATAGGAAAAAGAAGGCAAATCTAAGGAAACCTTCTGCTTGATGCGGTAAGAGTCGTTACACACGTGTACTAATGTACTCGCTGCCCATGGGGCATACGCTCCAGCCACTAAACTAAAACCCTCAACCCTAAAACTGAACACAAGTTAGTTGCAGTGTTTGTAGCGTGGGGATAAGCATGTTGGTGACTTAGTGTGTGCATTTGCGATGTTAGAACAGTGTGAGCGTTATCAAAACAAGGGTGCCTTATATGCAAATGGCAATCGAATGAGTGTGCTTCTCACTCACTTGATGTTGATTTATACTTCAGATTCAGTTCTCAGATCATGTACCCCAATCTGTTCCATAGAATATGCCCAGATGCAACTGCAGTGTATGGCTTGCTTTTAATTTTTAAAGTAGCCAGCTCTTCTATGTGAATAGTGAATACTAAATATGCGACTGGAACCCTTTTTTGAAAAGAATAACCCTGAATGTGACCCAGGGCTTTGAATTTGCTCTCTGGGAGCAAACAGTTTTAACATAGACTAAACCAGTTTATTTACATACTCCGACTGTTGCTCAGTATATAAATATGACGCTTCCTATCGCCAATCTCTTTTTGACCTCTATAATAGTTTTTCTTCGTGAAAACAGGGCAAATTTTGAATTGACCTATATATAACTGTAGTACCATTCTACAGCCGTGTAAACATATTTTTAAGACGCATCCTTTTATCGCGTGTTATTGGACAAAACCAAATTTCACATTCCTCATGCACCAATTATGTTTTTTTATTCTATTCTATCCCCTACTCTGTGGCCTGCGCTGGGGTTTTACCTTGTTGGGTGATGCGTTAGCATAGAGTAGTACGGACTTTGTCGATTGGTAAGAATAGACATCCATGTAGACGGAATTTAGAATCATATTCCGGATAGAGAACTATGAGGTTCTGGAAGGTGTGAATTGGTTAATCCTATGCACACATGGGCATCCTCTGATATAGGACAATGTATATAGTATATGACACAATGCCAATGAAATGTGATTGTCTATCCGTCACAGTATATGATAGTGCATACCTATAATCATCAAACGAAAGCTACATACTACGAAATTTATTGAGCGATATGTACGCCATAGACGTTTGTGAAGATAGGCTGTGGGGCTGATT
Source organism: Sphaeroforma sirkka (assembly GCA_001586965.3). Lineage (NCBI taxonomy): Eukaryota > Ichthyosporea > Ichthyophonida > Sphaeroforma > Sphaeroforma sirkka. Next base: position 23,472 of record LUCW03002121.1, on the reverse strand, counting down.
GGAGTGGCGCGTTAGCATAGCATAGTATTTACTTTATGGATTTACACGCAGCCATCCATGTAGATGGGTTTTAGGATGACCATGTATCGAATGCTGAGCTATTGGACCAATACATTGTCGAACCTATTTGTATTTTAACATATCTCATTGGATGTATGCACTTTGCCCCCATATTATACATTCATCGTTCTACGACCATGTATATCATATATGACTCAATGCCGATGCAGAATGTCAATCAAATTTACAATTTTTAGCCCACAGTCTGTCTGTGTGCATATACGACTTTATACAAACATGAACCCGATTATATATGTGCTACTGATTGTGCATAGCTTCCCAAAACATCATAATATAGATATATATTACGAAAATCAATAGAGCGAAATGTATGTGATAGACTTCCTCATAGATGGCGGTGGAGATGATTGGGGTGGCGCGTTAGCATCCGATAGTGCTGGCTTACTGTAGACACCCAAGTAGATGGGTTTTGGGTAATATGCACTTGTATATATATATATATATATATATATATACATCATAATATAGATATATAATACGAAAATTAATAGAACGAAATGTATGTGATAGACTTCCTCATAAATGTTATATATGTATATACATAACATGCTATATAATATACTATAAAATATACCCAATATAATATACCCTATATAATATAATATATATATTATAGTACATCTATATATTATATATTATATACATATATATAGTGGTTAACCAACTTGCTACTACGGGGATAGTTCTAAACTGTAACCTATTAGGCTCGAACCCCCTTGACCCATATATATATATATATATATATATATACATGTATGTATGTATGTAAACATATATTGCATATTCGTGTGTGTGTTTATATACATTCATATATATATATATATATATATATATATATATATATATATATATATATATATATATTACATATATTATATATATATATATATA
>LUCW03002121.1:0-17500 GCA_001586965.3 Sphaeroforma sirkka | reverse complement strand
CTGCACAAGTTTGGTTACTCAATAAATCACTTAATGTAGCCACTTGAAGTCTAGATATTTGGGACAAGCGTGCATGTGTGTATGTGTATATGCGTGCGTAGGTGCGCAGGTGTGCGTAGGTGTCATAATTAAGATTCGCATACATACATTATAACATGTTTTTGTGGCCTCAGCTCAAATCTTATATCACATGTGCACTACAGCCACCTCTTTCTTTATACTACAGGAAAGTTTCCTATAGCCGTGTTTGTTTAAGAAATTAACCCCTGGACCGTGCCAACAGTACATGTCATAATCTAGGCTAATACGAAGCCAGCTAATAACCAGATCTCATTGCTATCTCTTCTGATGTGATTAATTTGAAATATATACGCAAACAAAATCGGGATTTATCTTATGAAAGACAATATATACGGTAGTGGCTCTATTTTGGTTTTGCCTCGTTCTACAATGGCGTCTTCATTCCCCAGCGCTATCTCTCCTGATGTGATTGGTTCGAAATTTGTACGCGGACAAAACCGGGATTTATCTAGTGAAAGACAAAATATATGCGATGGTGACTCTATTTTGGTTCTGCCTCGTTTTACAATGGCGTATCCCTTTCTCAGCGCTATCTCTCCTGATGTGATTGGTTCGAAATATGTACGCAGACAAAATCGGAATTTATCCAATGAAAGGCAAAATATATACGATAGTGACTCAATTTTGGTTTTGCCTCGTTTTTACAATGGCGTGTCCTATTCTCAGCGTTGTCTCTTCTGATGTGATTGGTTCGATATGTGTACGCAGACAAAATCGGGATTTATCTAATGAAAGGCAAAATATTATGCGACAGTGACTCTATTTTGGTTTTGCCGCGACAAAGACTCGATTTTTGTTTTGCCTCGTTTTTACAATTGCGTGTCCCTTTATCTACTCTCATCAGTCACTTGATTTATTAATATGAGCATTGCCTATAGTCTCACTGTTTTAGTTGTGCTTCGGACATGTGGTGACGGTTGTATGCAATTGATGATGTTGTGCAGTGGTTGGTAGTGCATAGGGCATCTCGCGCACGCTGTCAGAACGTCGTATTCATTGTAGCTGTTTGTGGCAGTCTAGATACTTGTTGGCCACATATTGTCTGTGACATACAATGGGAGCTTTGTCTGCTTATATGCATCTGACGTATAGTAATATTGGAGTAATATTTGACTGTGAGTGTATTTTCCGACATATTGTAGCCCCCAAGCAGGCCAGAATAAGTACAAGTACATTCATAGGTTGCTATACATATAGGAACCCTGGGTGCAAGAACTACACAGTTGTAGCGTACTTGTGTCTCAAACCTCACGACGATGATGCCTATACATATGATTTTGCTCATTTTTCAGAATGACCTAAGTAAATTAATTTCGGGTTTGCCCATTATTTACAGTGACTCAGTCTTAATCTTGCTCTTTTTTGAAATGATCTGTCCTAGTGCCTATTTTCATAAGAAGCCTTTTCAGACGACTGTATAGTATGTGACTGAAATAACTCCACCCAATTTGATATCGATCTTCGGATAATCAAAGCAAATGCTCGTGCCCGTCCGTGTATATCTTACCCACGATGTGTCTGTGTATCAGGCCTGAAGTGCGTGCACTAATGCTTGCGCACAAACTTTTATTTTTCTCGAGCTCTGGTGATTTCATCTTTTTTTAAAGTTTTTCCGTTTGTGCTATCATACAGTTATCATTTCGTCACGTACAATGCATCACATCGGGGTCTAATCATGATTGGTCGACGACACTTGTCTGGAGGTTTGTTTATTAGCTGCCATGTAAGCCACGATCGATAAATCTTATACCCATATGTTACCTCTATATGTGTTGCACAAGTACAACGTCTGTATCAAATAAGTGTGCATACTATCTGGCCAAAAGTGTACGCAGAAAATAGTGATTCAGCTGTTTGTGCCTGGCGATCGATCACACAGTCGTCTACTGTCACACGACATCGTGAAACTTCACATGTGTCGTTTGTGTTTGCCGACTCATAGGCCGTATGTGTACCTCACATTGTGCAAATGCCTCATGCGTACGATTGAGTGTTACTGTATGTACGTGTGGCATACATGTATACATACAAACGGATACGATATTCACAACATATGATAGCTAGAGGAAACTTCATACTGAGTTGCTGCTGTAGTAGGTTGTCGGCAACAAATGGAGATGTGTATTTCTACCAGATCACTTGATCATGGATTAAGCACGTACTTGTAGGCCTAGACTTGAGCGATCAATTTGCTTGTCCTTCAACTCTCGTTGATTGTCCTCTTGGATGTCGATCTGAGTCTGGTATGGATGGCCCAGATCAAAGTTCTGTCGCCAAGCCGGTCGGAGTGGTGTTTGGGTAAACGCATGAATTGAGAATCCAACCTAGTATCCGAATCATCGTACTGACGGTAAAGTGGCTGGTCCACATTATCTGGACCTATATCCACGAAACGCAGTTGTTCCTCCGTTATGTTGAATTGGGGCTGGTTTTTTTTCCGAGTCATCCTCTCCTGATTCACCATGACTTTGATCCTTTGTTGCGGCTTGCTTTTTCTTCCGCTGCTTAGTGGGTCTCAGATCATGTACCATTGGTTGGTAGTTTTTCAGGGAATTATTCATATCTCGGGATGTTATGTGATAGCTGGGGTCTTGCCTCCACGCTGTGCGCGTGTCCACTGATGGAGACGATACATCTGATTCTAGTGCATGTCGCAGTTCCTCTGAAGTTGAATTTTCCGAGGATTGCGTTTTCTCGGCCTTTCCCTTTCGAGATTTCGCCTTCTTCGCTGGTGGCTTCCGTGGCTCCGTAGTCACATTACCTCCGGATGCACCTACACCCAAGTCAACCAACTACTTACGTTTTCGTCTTTTCAGAGTTGGTGCCGGTTGTACCGGCGTGATCTCAGTTGCAAAACCATGTTGTCCTGGATTCTAACAACTCTGATCCTGTCCTTTTCTCAGTGGATTATCTTGCTCTGAGATTAATATCGAATCATACTATAGGTTTGTACCATCAACCATTTCATGCCCGAGACCCTCTCTCATGGTACTCCCATTAATCAGAGATTCCCAAAGTGTCATTTTCAGGTATCAGATTGGTGTCGTTCCTATATTTTGTACAATTCTCATTTCAGTGGAAAACCCAATCTATATTTGGAAAACCACCTAATTGTCCACAGTAGAGTCCATACTATACTGAGTACTGTCACATGTTCAGAATCTTGATTATCGCAGTTCTTGTTCATGTCGAATTCGTTAAACGTATTCCAGTATTGTAAGTATAAAATAGCGGGTTCCTAATAATAGTTGCACAGTTAACGTATATTATAAACGTATTAACACATTATGAACGTATTGACGTAATAACAAGTCATATGTAACACTTCACCGACTATGATTTAATAGTAGGTATGAGTGATTTGTTGTCGTTAAATATCACAATTACAGGCTTACCTACTAACATTGAACCACAGAAGGATCAGTCGGACGACAACTTGTTGAAACCGGTGTATAAACCTTTGAATACTGTGAAAGAGATTACCCCTCACTTAACAGAGAAAATTAAGGACTTGATTTTTGAGAACGACAAGATTCAGATCACTAACTGGGCTAAGTTCAAATTCAATACCGGATACGTTAGTCTAGACTTGACAAGAGTCGATTTCTCGAAGCTGAAGTGTCCTACACGTAATTATGTTGCATTGCGTCATGAACAGGTCGTACGAGAACAGGTTAGAGGATGGTTAGATGACGGAGTGATCGCAGTCAATTACAAGCCGACTCCCGTCAATCTAGCACTTCTAGCCGTCGACCAATTTAACTCTGACGGGACACTGAAGAAGGTTCGAGTGTGTTGGGATATGAGCCCAATTAACGCTTTGATACCGACACACAATTTTCACTTACCAAGGATAAATGAATTACTCAGGCGAATCAAGGGAGCTAAAATATTCTCCACCATTGACCTGAAGCAGGGCTATCATCAGATGAAGATCTACAAACCACACCGGAAGTATTTCACCTTTACCTGGGAGGGTCAGCAATATTCGTTCAAAGGTGCCCCCTTTGTTGGGTGCATGTGTTGTACGAGTCTTGAGCTTTTGTTCAAACTCTTTAGACTCCTCTAGTTTAGCTAAGAATTCGGTTGAGGGTTTCCACTTAGTGGTACCTGCAGGACCGATGCGACAAACAATGGTGTGTTTCCAAGGTGTCTTCTTAATAGAATAGGATCCCTGATACAAGAACGTGTCGGTTTCACGGTCGACATAAATAGGTTCGTCTTGAATCATATTAATTAAATCACGTATCCATGGGTCGGAGTTACGTAAGGGACAACACAGCGTAATGTAGATTTAGTAATATTAACATAATTTAACAACTGTGCGATAAGTTGACAAGGTGGGTTAGCCCACGCATTATGCTTTGATAAGTCAAGCTGAAATGCATCACCTTTAGGATGAGTCAACGACCTATATTCAGAAATCTGTTCTCACGTAGTTATGTGAAAGACACTTTAACTTAGAGAAGTCGACGTTTGTTAAGTCAAGTCTAACGTACCCATTAGAGAACTTAAACATACACCAGTCAGTTATTGCAATCTTCCTGTTTTGTATAATTAAGTCCATAATTATATCGGTGAAGTGCGGAATTATATCCTTTGCTTCACCTTCCGGAGTTTTAGGTATATTTAACATATTATCATCTGACTGATCTTTATTCGGGTCTAGCCCATTAGGCAGACCAGTGAGTGTTATACCTAAACTGAGAAGATCAGTCATACCTATAATTAAATCGTATTTCTGAGACATGTCAGTAACGATTAGGTGAGTCTTCACTTCTCTTCAATCTGACAGCATTATGTGTGCATAGTCAATGGCTTGTTCGCAAGTAGTAACTTTGCCATTTCCCAAAAATAAATCAGTTGTTTCGTTATGGACAGCCATATCTGTAGCGTAGGCTACTCGGCGTGAGATAGCAGAGACTTCAGCCCCTGGATCAAATAGTGCCATAACTTTTACTCCATTTACGAAAACTGTTTGAAAGATACGTTCATCTCCTTTGGTATAGATTTTATTGAACATTTTCTCATAATCTTGCTCTAGTGCACACATATGGTACTGTCAGTGCTTAACTTGGACGTCCAGTAAGTCCTTGCAATCCTCTTTGTGCCAACCGTTAGTACCCTTGCAAGTAGCACACTCTTTCATATAGTGTCCAAAATCTGGCTTGCCTGGTGCACACTTAACAGGGTCGTGTCTACCATTCCACTTGCCATCACGTTTTGTGAGGTTGTAACCACACTTCTTGCAAGGCGCTCTCACCTTCTTATCACCTTTCGGTTCGGTAGAAGTAGAGCCAGTACCCCCTCCAGTAGTAGTGCGAGGTTTCTTAGTACTACGCGCAGTATTAGTCTCTACTGCGTTTCGCTTAGTGGGCTGGGTGTAGCTCGTGGTACTAAGTACTCTAGTAGAGGGATTGGTATGCTTGTGAACTATCTTCTCAAAGACAGACCAAGGCATAGATCGCAAATCACCATAGGCGATGATGTCATCATTGACTTTCTTAAAGAGGTTAGCTCCCAGAGTCTCCATCATCTGACAAATTAATAAATATTCGCCAGTATAGGTACGACTACCCATCCGAGTATTCATATGTGTCATATGAGCTAGAGCACCTCGAATAGTGGTATCGTTCGCAAAGAACTTGCGAGACTCTAGAAGTTCACGGTCACGTGCATCTTCAAAAAAGGTGTTAAGTATGTTATCACGCAACTGGTGCCAGGGTAGGGCTTTCCAGTTGGGCTCATGAGCCTTCAAGATAGCTCGCCATTCACCTGGCTCACAGAAATGAATAAAGGCATTCATCATCTGCTTATCCTTAAGGCTGGCAGACTCCTTAAGTTGGTCGAAGGCCTTCAGTGTCTCCACTGTACTCTCATTAGTAGAGAAATCGACCTCAGCCTGCGCGTTACCTAGCTGCTTTATAAAGCTTGGTTCTAAGTGTTCACGAGTCTCATGCTCAGTGCTACGGGCTGCTAGTGCCAAGATGGTGTCTATTTCCTTTCTCTTGTTATCGATTAGATAGCGAATGTTATCCGCTTTCCTATCGTCAAGGTCAGAGTCATTCAATAGACGGTCCTCAAGGACTTGCATACCAGAGCGTAATAGCCTGAGACGAGTATGTCTGGTTCTCACTTCCTCATCCTCAGGATTAGAGCGGGAACTCTCTAACGAGGTACTGGTGTAGCGATTGCCAAAATCGTGATTACCAGGGTTAGTTGGCAAATGAGGGTCGATATTACGAGGATGGTAAGCCTCATCGAGTTCCATACGATCATATCCTCTGACAGGGGTAGGTTTGTCAAGAGGATGGTCAATGGTAGCATCAGAGCTATAGAGATTGAATTTTGAAATATTTCCTCTCTCACCAGTGGTAACTGGCTTAGTGGTACACGTACTGGCTGGTAAACCAGTAGGTCTCGGGTTCGAAACTGGGCCCGAATTTATCTTCTTCTTTGGTATAGGAAGAATATCAGCCAAGTGGGACACGATAGAGGGGTCCACAACTGCTGCTGCCGCTAGCTCCTTCAAGAGCGCTTCAGTGCGGTTCAATTGGCGTCGAGATTGAGAGGATCCAACCACTCGTTGTCGAGTTATGTCGTCCTCAGCTTCGGTCCCAAGATTTGAGCTGAATGGAATGGCTTCTCCATCGATGTGTAGAAATACGGCCTCCGGTCAGTCTAAAATATCAAGATCAATTGAGATAATACATTGGTTTTTATTTGTATTTTAAATAATTAGTACAAGCTCTTTTTCCAATATTTCCAAAGTGTTCTAAATTCACTTTGATGGCTCCAATAGCCTGAGTATTTGGTATGACTCATCTACTTGGACCTATTTGAGACATTAGTAGATGTAGGATATTATAAACTAAATTTTATAATCTCCGAACTACTACTTATTGATTTTGGTCCTCCCGCCAATCTCCAAAATCCAATAAGTCTTTTTCTTTTTTTAACTTTTCTTCAGATGGAACTTTATTTATATCAGCTAATGTATTAACGTGACTTACGTTATTATGTCTATTTACAAATTAGGCAAGTGGTCATGAACATTTAGTACTTCTAGTGAAAATTATTCAATAAAGAACAGCTAGAGGTACGCCCTGTGTGATCGAGGATATTTAGGCTCTTAACAAGAGGCAGTCCCGATCATTCTTACACAAGCTACCACTGCTAAATCCTAACTGACTAAATTGTATTTTAGTTTAATATAGTTTGAAACCTAGTAATTTCCATCGAAGTTTACATATTTTTCAGTTATTTAGTAGTTACAGTAGTGTACTGCTTCTAGACTGTCTGACATCGATTTACTATCCAGCAAATACTATGGCTAAGGGTACTTCTAAAGGCAAGGGAGCCGCTAGCTCTAAGCCTGCTAAGCCTGCCGAGGTTCCTGAGGTCCCTGTGGAAACACCTAGCCTGTCTGGAGTTGAGCCTGCCGAGGATACTGTTGGGGAAGCAAATTCTGAGGTTGGTACAGAGGATTATTCTGAGGATGACTCGTCGGATCCTAAAGCCTTGGAAGAAGAGGTAACTACTACCGCGGAAAGGCTCGCCAGCGTCCGTGTATCACCTAGGAGTGAAGCTCAGGACCCCAGCTTGCCCCCCCTGACCACGTGCCGTCAAATATTGGGGATAAACGTCGAAAGGCTGGAAAATTCGTGGATACGAATGTCGGGGGGCATTATAACTCCACATCTAAAGGACACTCCAGCACAAATCCGGAGTGAAAAGGAAGTATTGGACCTGTCCGAAAATTTCGGTTTCGCCATCGATGGAGAAGCCATTCCATTCAGCTCAAATCTTGGGGCCGAAGCTGAGGACGCCATAACTCGACAACGAGTGGCTGGATCCTCTCAATCTCGACGCCAATTGAACCGCACTGAAGCGCTCTTGAAGGAGCTAGCGGCAGCAGCAGTTGTGGACCCCTCTATCGTGTCCCACTTGGCTGATATTCTTCCTATACCGAAGAAGAAGATAAATTCGGGCCCAGTTTCGAACCCGAGACCTACTGGTTTACCAGCCAGTATGTTTACCACTAAGCCAGTTACCACTGGCGAGAGAGATAATATTTCAAAATTTAATCTCTATAGCTCTGATGCTACCATCGACCATCCTCTTGACAAACCTAACCCTGTCAGAGGATATGATCGTATGGAACTCGATGAGGCTTACCATCCTCGTAATATCGACCCTCATTTGCCAACTAACCCTGGTAATCACGATTTTGGCAATCGCTACACCAGTACCTCGTTAGAGAGTTCCCGCTCTAATCCTGAGGATGAGGAAGTGAGAACCAGACATACTCGTCTCAGGCTATTACGCTCTGGTATGCAAGTCCTTGAGGACCGTCTATTGAATGACTCTGACCTTGACGATAGGAAAGCGGATAACATTCGCTATCTAATCGATAACAAGAGAAAGGAAATAGACACCATCTTGGCACCACTAGCAGCCCGTAGCACTGAGCATGAGCCTCGTGAACACTTAGAACCAAGCTTTATAAAGCAGCTAGGTAACGCGCAGGCTGAGGTCGATTTCTCTACTAATGAGAGTACAGTGGAGACACTGAAGGCCTTCGACCAACTTAAGGAGTCTGCCAGCCTTAGGGATAAGCAGATGATGAATGCCTTTATTCATTTCTGTGAGCCAGGTGAATGGCGAACTATCTTGTAGGCTCATGAGCCCAACTGGAAAGCCCTACCCTGGCACCAGTTGCGTGATAATATACTTAACACCTTTTTTGAAGATGCACGTGACCGTGAACTTCTAGAGTCTCGCAAGTTCTTTGCGAACAATACCACTATTCGAGGTGCTCTAGCTCATATGACACATATGAATACTCGGATGGGTGGTCGTACCTATACTGGCGAATATTTATTAATTTGTCAGATGATGGAGACTCTGGGAGCTAACCTCTTTAAGAAAGTCAATGATGACATCATCGCCTATGGTGATTTGCGATCTATGCCTTGGTCTGTCTTTGAGAAGATAGTACACAAGCATACCAATTCCTCTACTAGAGTACTTAGTACCACGAGCTACACCCAGCCCACTAAGCGAAACGCAGTAGAGACTAATACTGCGCGTAGTACTAAGAAACCTCGCACTACTACTGGAGGGGGTACTGGCTCTACTTCTACCGAACCGAAAGGTGATAAGAAGGTGAGAGCGCCTTGCAAGAAGTGTGGTTACAACCTCACAAAACGTAATGGCAAGTGGAATGGTAGACACGACCCTGTTAAGTGTGCACCAGGCAAGCCAGATTTTGGACACTATATGAAAGAGTGTGCTACTTGCAAGGGTACTAACGGTTGGCACAAAGAGGATTGCAAGGACTTGCCAGACGTCCAGTTAAGCACTGACAGTACCATATGTGCGCACTAGAGCAAGATTATGAGAAAATGTTCAATAAAATCTATACCAAAGGAGATGAACGTATCTTTCAAACAGTTTTCGTAAATGGAGGAAAAATTATGGCACTATTTGATCCAGGGGCTGAAGTCTCTGCTATCTCATGCCGAGTAGCCTACGCTACAGATATGGCTGTCCATAACGAAACAACTGAATTAATCTTGGGAAATGGCAAAGTTACTACTTGCGAACAAGCCATTGACTATGCACACATAATGCTGTCAGATAGAAGAGAAGTGAAGACTCACCTAATCGTTACTGACATGTCTCAGAAATACGATTTAATTATAGGTATGACTGATCTTCTCAGTTTAGGTATAACTCTCACTGGTCTGCCTAATGGGCTGGACCCGAATAAAGATCAGTCAGATGATAATATGTTAAAGATACCTAAACCTCCGGAAGGTGAAGCAAAGGATATGATTCCGCACTTCACCGATATAATTATGGACTTAATTATACAAAACAGGAAGATTGCAATAACTGACTGGTGTATGTTTAAGTTCTCTAATGGGTACGTTAGACTTGACTTAACAAACGTCGACTTCTCTAAGTTAAAGTGTCCTTCACATAACTACGTGAGTTGGAGACACAAAGACGTTGTCAAAACCCAAATCGAAGATTGGTTAAAACAGGGTCTAATTGAAATCAATTATGATGCAACCCCAGTTAACTTAGCTCTCTTAGCGGTCGATCAATATAAATCTGATGGAACGTTTAGTAAAACAAGAGTAGTACTAGACCTGTCGCCAATCAACAAACTAATTCCGCAACATAGTTTTCCCTTACCTAAGATAAGCGAGATACTACGCAAAATGGAGGTGCGACTATCTTTTCCAAGATAGACTTAAAAGCTGCATTCCATCAACTACAGATATATGAGCCTCATAGGAAATACTTTTCCTTTACTTGGCAAGGTAAGAAGTACCAGTTTAAAGGTGCACCTGAAGGCTTACACATGTTACCTTCTTTCTTCCAACAAGTAATGATGGAACTATTTGCGGACCTGTCGTATAACGTATCAGTCTATTTAGATGATATAGTTATCTTTACAAAGACAGCACATGAACATGCTAAACTCGTTAAAGAAGTCTTAAAGCGACTTGATCATGCTAAACTTAAGATTAACGAAGACAAGTGTTCTTTTGCTAAAGATACTATACACTTACTTGGCTACAAAGTATCTGCAGCAGGGGTAGAAATTGATCCTGGCAAGAAACAATTTCTGTTGGATTTATCAACACCAATTACTGGAAGAGATGTGAACTCTGTGTGTGGGTTTGTTAACTTCTTCTCGGATTCGGTACCGCATCTTTCTCATTACTTAAAGCCTTTCAGTCACCTACGGCTGCACAAAGGACCTTTGGGAAAGCTTTGGACTAAAGAATGTGATGATGCATTTAAACTAGTCAAAAGTAAAGTAATGGACGCACCCATCATGCAGTACCCTGTGGATGGTGTCCCATTCCAAGTAGCAACCGACGCTTCAGATCGAGCGGTAGGTGGAGTGCTTTACCAAACGATAAATGGTAAACCGCGCTACATACAATTCTTTAGCAAGAGTTATAATAAGAGTCAACGGAATTACCCTACCGTTAAACAAGAGCTCCTTGCTATAGTTACTGCGCTAAGACAGTTTAAAGACTACCTTTATGGAAGTTACTTTACTGTCGCCTGTGATCAAAAGTCTTTAACATACTTAAAGATATGAACCCTGATTCACAGTTGGTGAGCCGCTGGCATGACATTATTGCCAAGTTCGCTTTTAATATAACACACATTCCAGGAATACATAACCATCTTCCTGACATGCTCTCTCGACTTGTGCCCGACTACCAGAAAACAGTCAAAGAGTTATTAGCAACCGATTGGATGCTAAATAAGAAATGGTTTAACCTCGCTCAATCACGATGGGGTCCATTTACTGTTGATATGTTCGCCGCAGAACATAACAAACAGGTTTCTGAATATAGGTCGTTGACTCATCCTAAAGGTGATGCATTTCAGCTTGACTTATCAAAGCATAATGCGTGGGCTAACCCACCTTGTCAACTTATCGCACAGTTGTTAAATTATGTTAATATTACTAAATCTACCATTACGCTGTGTTGTCCCTTACGTAACTCCGACCCATGGATACGTGATTTAATTAATATGATTCAAGACGAACCTATTTATGTCGACCGTGAAACCGACACGTTCTTGTATCAGGGATCCTATTCTATTAAGAAGACGCCTTGGAAACACACCATTGTTTGTCGCATCGGTCCTGCAGGTACCACTAAGTGGAAACCCTCAACCGAATTCTTAGCTAAACTAGAGGAGTCTAAAGAGTTTGAACAAAAGCTCAAGACTCGTACAACACATGCACCCAACAAGATCGCAGTCGAGGTAATGCCGATTGAAACGGCATTAGATCGTAAAAAACATGGAACTAGCTAAGGCCATGGATCAAAGACTCAAAACTCTAAGAGAACCTGAAGCTCGCACTCAACTACTTAAAGCGCTGCTTAAAGAACAGCCAGGAGTTGCGAAACAACTGAAGAAGATACTTCAACAATCCAATGTTGTCAATTATGTATCTCAGGACTCTACCCCTCCTGATACTGAGGTTGCCCTTTCCAACAGGACTATGGTTCATCCAGCCAGCGTTACGCAGAATCTGACTGACTTAGAGGAGCTCGAAAGTAGAGTTAAAATTATACATAATTTAACGCATCGAGCATATGAGCATACTTATAAAATGGCTATTCGTGCAGGGCTTGATCACCCGGCGCTGAAAGAAACCATACGTGAAGTATACCGACGCTGTACTGATTGTGAAAAGAACCAGATCAAGCGATACGGTTGGGCACCCCTAAAAAGTGTGACAGAAGACCAACCGATGCGCCGAGTCATAGTCGATTTGGTTAAACTCCGCGATCCAAGCATACTGGCGATGTATACATCTGTCATTTCTTATGTGTGGCTTCGGGCTATAACTTGCTTTATGCAATACCGAACAAACGTCCACAAACAGTGGCAGAATTATGCTATCACGTCTTCAATGACTTCGGTTTCCCCGAGTACTATGTTCTGATAACGGTAGTGAGTTTTGTACCGACGTAATGGAGGCACTTATACTCGTATCAGGCATGACCCATAGGCGTGGTGTTCCTTACAAACCTCAAACGCAGGGTGCAAATGAGACACGTCATAGAGAACTTAAGAAACTCTTGCGTACCGCACTAGACGACGTTGAGGATATGTGGCCTTATCATTTGAAATGGGTTCAGACTCAAATGAATAACTGCATGAATCCTCAAACTGGAACACTCCGTTTCACTATTTCTTTGGCCGCTATAGTGAATTACAAGCAACGTTTCATAAAACTGCGCCTGAGAAACACGCTACCCCGTGGCTACAAAAGATCGAGCATATGCAGAACGTTGTTTACCCCTGTTTACTCGAGCACAAGAATCGCGTCCTACTTAAAGCGTATGACCGATGGAATAACACTAAGAACATTGTTCAGTTCAAAGTCGGCGATTACGTTAACATTATAAATCGAAACGCCAACGTTACCGAACTCTCTTCTAAGACGATAGGACCTTTTGTTATTTCCTACCATGATGAGAAGAGTGATACTTACGAAGTGAATAACATTGATGGTACTAGCGCAACCAATCTAGGCACTCACCGTATCCCTACCTCCGAACTCTCATTCGCTCGCTCATTTGATTCTGATGTACCAGTTATGGAGTCACAAGTCAAAGATATAATTGACAAAACATCCGAAGACGGTTACACTTACTACAAGACCCGTTTCATGGATGGGACAGTAGCTTGGCTAACCTCCGATGCATTTCGTGAATCTCGCGACTTTCTTCGTATCTTTAATAAGAAATGGAATAAGCGTTTACATAAGAACACACGAGATAAACGAAAGGGGTTTCCTCAGGTGACTACAAACCCTGACGGATCTGAAATTCCCTATTTGCCACCTACTTCCTACGTGACTAAACTTTCTGATCTGCTTACCAACAGTGCAGAAAAGTGTTCAAACTTACTTACTAATGAAGAACAGCCTTTGGCTATTACCTTACCAAATAATAAACGTAAGGCGCCTACATCGGAAATGGTTACTGGACCAAATACTAAACGACATAGAGTACAACATGAGTCTTGAACTCGTACATATAGGCACATACTTACTCGATAAGTCATGACCGAAACCGTTTTTACTTTGGTTTTCGCTTTACCAACTAGATCGTATCTTAACGTACGTTCGTAGTTCTAAAAGCTACTGGGGGCTATGTAGAAATACGGCCTCCGGTCAGTCTAAAATATCAAGATCAATTGAGATAATACATTGGTTTTATTTGTATTTTAAATAATTAGTACAAGCTCTTTTCCAATATTTCCAAAGTGTTCTAAATTCACTTTGATGGCTCCAATAGCCTGAGTATTTGGTATGACTCATCTACTTGGACCTATTTGAGACATTAGTAGATGTAGGATATTATAAACTAAATTTTATAATCTCCGAACTACTACTTATTGATTTTGGTCCTCCGCCAATCTCAAAATCAATAAGTCTTTTCTTTTTTTTAACTTTTCTTCAGATGGAACTTTATTTATATCAGCTAATGTATTAACGTGACTTACGTTATTATGTCTATTTACAAATTAGGCAAGTGGTCATGAACATTTAGTACTTCTAGTGAAAATTATTCAATAAAGAACAGCTAGAGGTACGCCCTGTGTGATCGAGGATATTTAGGCTCTTAACAAGAGGCAGTCCCGATCATTCTTACACAAGCTACCACTGCTAAATCTAACTGACTAAATTGTATTTTAGTTTAATATAGTTTGAAACCTAGTAATTTCCATCGAAGTTTACAGATGGCGAAACCGAAATTTTCGGACAGGTCCAATACTTCCTTTTCACTCCGGATTTGTGCTGGAGTGTCCTTTAGATGTGGAGTTATAATGCCCCGACATTCGTATCCACGAATTTTCCAGCCTTTCAACGTTTATCCCCAATATTTTACGGCACGTGGTCAGGGGGGGCAAGCTGGGGTCCTGAGCTTCACTCCTAGGTGATACACGGACGCTGGCGAGCTTTTCCACGGTAGTAGATACCTCTTCTTCCAAGGCTTTAGGATCCGACGAGTCATCCTCAGAATAATCCTCTGTACCAGCCTCAGAATTGGCTTCCCCAACAGTTTCCTCGGCAGACTCAACTCCAGACAGGCTAGGTGTTTCCACAGGGACCTCAGGAACCTCGGCAGGCTTAGCAGGCTTAGAGCTAGCGGCTCCCTTGCCTTTAGAAGTACCCTTAGCCATAGTATTTGCTGGATAGTAAATCGATGTCAGACAGTCTAGAAGCAGTACACTACTGTAACTACTATTTAACTGAAAAATATGTAAACTTCGATGGAAATTACTAGATTTCAAACTATATTAAACTAAAATACAATTTAGTCAGTTAGGATTTAGTAGTGGTAGCTTGTGTAAGAATGATCAGGACTGCCTCTTGTTAAGAGCCTAAATATCCTCGATCACACAGGGCGTACCTCTAGCTGTTCTTTATTGAATAATTTTCACTAGAAGTACTAAGTGTTCATGACCACTTGCCTAATTTGTAAATAGACATAATAACGTAAGTCACGTTAATACATTAGCTGATATAAATAAAGTTCCATCTGAAGAAAAGTTAAAAAAAAAAAAAAGACTTATTGGATTTTGGAGATTGGCGGGAGGACCAAAATCTATAAGTAGTAGTTCGGAGATTATAAAATTTAGTTTATAATATCCTACATCTACTAATGTCTCAAATAGGTCCAAGTAGATGAGTCATACCAAATACTCAGGCTATTGGTGCCATCAAAGTGAATTTAGAACACTTTGGAAATATTGGAAAAAAAGAGCTTGTACTAAATTATTTAAAATACAAATAAAACCAATGTATTATCTCAATTGATCTTGATATTTTAGACTGACCGGAGGCCGTATTTCTACAATATTGGAAAAAAGAGCTTGTATTAAATTATTTAAAATACAAATAAAAACCAATGTATTATCTCAATTGATCTTGATATTTTAGACTGACCGGAGGCCGTATTTCTACAGCCATACCATATGTTCATACTTCGTAATATACATGTTTGTCACTTTTTTGAAATAAATAATAATATCCCTATTACGTAGAAGTTGGAACGTGATACATCATTACGTAGGAGGCAGAACATGTACAACATCATTACGCGAGAGCTGGAATATGTAAAAATTATTACGTAACAAATCGGAACGTGTAGCATTATTACGTAGGAGGCGGACCATGTATAGTATTTTTACGCAAGAGTCAGAACATGTAACACTATTACGTAGAAGTCGGAACGTGTAATGCTCATGAGGACACCACACCACACTCACACAATCAATAACGTAACAAAAGTTTACAACTTAACTTGAACAGGAGAAGATAATCGTCCAATACATATGGACGGGTTGGTTAGGTACGGCATGTAGAAGCCACCCTATACCCATCGATGATTGCTAACATAGGCATTTATGTGCTTTGTCAAATCGATGATTGATAACACGGGCACTATATGCTTCATCGAACCTATGATAAAAGAGAAAGGAAGACAGTATACTTACATTAGAATAGTTACCCAATATACTGATGTGGCAAACACGCGAATAGTTTTACTATTTTTCATAAACATTTTGTTTTATGCGTTTTATGCTTTTAGTCATATGCGTTAAATAATATTTTGAGATAAAAAACGTTTTCAGAAATACGTATACGGTGTGACATATACGCTAAACGGTTTCATATAAACGTTAATTTGCTGAGATATTTAAAACCAACATATATCACACACAGAAACACGAATATCTCAGCAACTAAAGCAAGCTACAACGCTCTCATTCATACATATTAGAGAACGCTGTTAGCAACCTATTGGCACTACTTAGATATATATATGGTACATCAAAGACAATATAACATATTAGTAAATTCATGACATCTCGACATCGCTTATGGTCTATTCTATGAAATACTTGCATTAATATTGACATAACATTTGTTGTCACAAATAAGATATTCATAGGCAGATACTATTAAACATATGTATCAATACTAAGACAATATATAAAACTGTTCTATCAATTGTCGCTTGCAACAAGGAATCGATCTTAGGGTACACAGACAACACATATAATATGTTCATAAAAACAATAAGTCTTTGCATACGATCATATGAATCATATATTATGAATAGTCACAGGTATGAATATACATAAACATAATATATATCAACTATATATTATAAATAGTCACAGATGTGATTCTTTACAATAATATCATATATCAGATCTCATTAAAGGTTCACGCATATACATTAGAAACAGATAAAATAAGAACACATCTACAGTAACACGCATGAAGTTTTACAAGGTATATACGGTTCACACATATAGAAATTATAATATATAAGCAATCGACAAATATACTAATATAACAGTATTATATTATGATATAAAATAGCACCAGACTACAGATGTCTACAGAAATCTTTAGTAAGATTTTAATTCACAATAATACGATGATATACTACAAATTATATACAAACAAATTAATCAAAACGTTATATGCACACACATGAAGGCGCGGTACCAACATATTATACATATATAGACACAACCAAATAAGAGAAATGTCATGAGTATCACATAACATTTTGAGAATGAGTATCACATAACATTTTGAGAATTCTAAATCAATCTTGTACATTCAAAGCTTGCAAAGCCACATTTATATACTATATGGAGATGACTCTATATATTGATTATACACAGGAGACGACGTATTATACAATAAACAAGTATTAAATAATTTAGGTTACGAAATGTCCTAGACGAATGTACATATACAGCAATATTTATTTTAGCCTTGGCCTATTGGTTATTTTGTATAGGGTCTCAAATGGGCAAAATCAATTCCAGCCGG
>LUCW03002120.1:0-15548 GCA_001586965.3 Sphaeroforma sirkka | reverse complement strand
CACGTATGGTTTCTTTCAGCGCCAAAGATCAAGCCCCAAAATGAATAGCCATTTTTTATAGTATGCTCATATGCTCGATGCGTTAAATTATGTATAATTTAACTCTACTTTCGAGTCTCTAAGTCAGTCAGATTCTGCGTAACGCTGGCTGGATGAACCATAGTCCTGTTGAAAGGGCAACCTCAGTATCAGGAGGTAGACTCCTGAGATACAATTGACAACATTGATTGTTGAAGTATCTTCTTCAGTTGTTTCAACTCCTGGCTGTTCTTACAGCGCTTAAGTAGTTGAGTGCGAGCTTCAGGTTCTCTTAGAGTTTTGAGTCTTTGATCCATGGCCTAGCTTGTTCCATTTGTTTTAGATTATTCGTATTCAATCGGGATGTTATGTGACTGCAGTCTTGTTGGTGCATGTGTTGTACGAGTCTTGATTGTTCAAATCTGATTTAGACTCCTCTAGTTTAGCTAAGAATTCGGTTGCGGTTTCCGGCCTGGTACCTGCGACCGATGCGACAAACAATGGTGTTTCCGTGTCTTCTTAATAGAATGATCCCTGATACAAGAACGTCGTTTCAGGTCACAAATAGGTTGTCTTGAATCATATTAATAAACCTAATTTGTCCATTGTAATGGACAACACAGCGTAATGGTAGATTTAGTAATATTAACCATTTATGCCAACCGTGCGATAAGTTGACTGGTATTAGCAAGTCGAGAGCATGTCAGGAAGATGGTTATGTATTTTGGTATTGTGTTTATTAAAAGCGAACTTGGAATAATGTCACAGCGGCTCACCAACTGTGAATCAGGGTTCATATCTTTAAGTATGTTAAAGAGTTTTGATCACAGGCGACAGTAAAGTAACTTCCATAAAGGTAGTCTTTAAACTGTCTTAGCGCAGTAACTATAGCAAGGAGCTCTTGTTTAACGGTAGTAATTCCGTTGACTCTTATTATAACTCTTGCTAAAGAATTGTATGTAGCGCGGTTTACCATTTATCGTTTGGTAAAGCACTCCACCTACCGCTCGATCTGAAGCGTCGGTTGCTACTTGAATGGGACACCATCCACAGGGTACTGCATGATGGGTGCGTCCATTACTTTACTTTTGACTAGTTTAAATGCATCATCACATTCTTTAGTCCAAAGCTTTCCAAAGGTCCTTTGTGCAGCCGTAGGTGACTGAAAGGCTTTAAGTAATGAGAAAGATGCGGTACCGAATCCGAGAAGAAGTTAACAAACCCACACACAGAGTTCACATCTCTTCCAGTAATTGGTGTTGATAAATCCAACAGAAACTGTTTCTTGCCAGGATCAATTTCTACCCCTGCTGCAGATACTTTGTAGCCAAGTAAGTGTATAGTATCTTTAGCAAAAGAACACTTGTCTTCGTTAATCTTAAGTTTAGCATGATTAAGTCGCTTTAAGACTTCTTTAACGAGTTTAGCATGTTCATGTGCTGTCTTTGTAAAGATAACTATATCATCTAAATAGACTGATACGTTATACGACAGGTCCGCAAATAGTTCCATCATAACTTGTTGGAAGAAAGAAGGTAACATGTGTAAGCCTTCAGGTGCACCTTTAAACTGGTACTTCTTACCTTGCCAAGTAAAGGAAAAGTATTTCCTATGAGGCTCATATATCTGTAGTTGATGGAATGCAGCTTTTAAGTCTATCTTGAAAAGATAGTCGCACCTCCATTTTGCGTAGTATCTCGCTTATCTTAGGTAAGGGAAAACTATGTTGCGGAATTAGTTTGTTGATTGGCGACAGGTCTAGTACTACTCTTGTTTTACTAAACGTTCCATCAGATTTATATTGATCGACCGCTAAGAGAGCTAAGTTAACTGGGGTTGCATCATAATTGATTTCAATTAGACCCTGTTTTAACCAATCTTCGATTTGGGTTTTGACAACGTCTTTGTGTCTCCAACTCACGTAGTTATGTGAAGGACACTTTAACTTAGAGAAGTCGACGTTTGTTAAGTCAAGTCTAACGTACCCATTAGAGAACTTAAACATACACCAGTCAGTTATTGCAATCTTCCTGTTTTGTATAATTAAGTCCATAATTATATCGGTGAAGTGCGGAATCATATCCTTTGCTTCACCTTCCGGAGGTTTAGGTATCTTTAACATATTATCATCTGACTGATCTTTATTCGGGTCCAGCCCATTAGGCAGACCAGTGAGTGTTATACCTAAACTGAGAAGATCAGTCATACCTATAATTAAATCGTATTTCTGAGACATGTCAGTAACGATTAGGTGAGTCTTCACTTCTCTTCTATCTGACAGCATTATGTGTGCATAGTCAATGGCTTGTTCGCAAGTAGTAACTTTGCCATTTCCCAAGATTAAATCAGTTGTTTCGTTATGGACAGCCATATCTGTAGCGTAGGCTACTCGGCATGAGATAGCAGAGACTTCAGCCCCTGGATCAAATAGTGCCATAACTTTTCTCCATTTACGAAAACTGTTTGAAAGATACGTTCATCTCCTTTGGTATAGATTTTATTGAACATTTTCTCATAATCTTGCTCTAGTGCGCACATATGGTACTGTCAGTGCTTAACTTGGACGTCTGGTAAGTCCTTGCAATCCTCTTTGTGCCAACCGTTAGTACCCTTGCAAGTAGCACACTCTTTCATATAGTGTCCAAAATCTGGCTTGCCTGGTGCACACTTAACAGGGTCGTGTCTACCATTCCACTTGCCATTACGTTTTGTGAGGTTGTAACCACACTTCTTGCAAGGCGCTCTCACCTTCTTATCACCTTTCGGTTCGGTAGAAGTAGAGCCAGTACCCCTCCAGTAGTAGTGCGAGGTTTCTTAGTACTACGCGCAGTATTAGTCTCTACTGCGTTTCGCTTAGTGGGCTGGGTGTAGCTCGTGGTACTAAGTACTCTAGTAGAGGAATTGGTATGCTTGTGTACTATCTTCTCAAAGACAGACCAAGGCATAGATCGCAAATCACCATAGGCGATGATGTCATCATTGACTTTCTTAAAGAGGTTAGCTCCCAGAGTCTCCATCATCTGACAAATTAATAAATATTCGCCAGTATAGGTACGACCACCCATCCGAGTATTCATATGTGTCATATGAGCTAGAGCACCTCGAATAGTGGTATCGTTCGCAAAGAACTTGCGAGACTCTAGAAGTTCACGGTCACGTGCATCTTCAAAAAAGGTGTTAAGTATATTATCACGCAACTGGTGCCAGGGTAGGGCTTTCCAGTTGGGCTCATGAGCCTTCAAGATAGTTCGCCATTCACCTGGCTCACAGAAATGAATAAAGGCATTCATCATCTGCTTATCCTAAGGCTGGCAGACTCCTTAAGTTGGTCGAAGGCCTTCAGTGTCTCCACTGTACTCTCATTAGTAGAGAAATCGACCTCAGCCTGCGCGTTACCTAGCTGCTTTATAAAGCTTGGTTCTAAGTGTTCACGAGGCTCATGCTCAGTGCTACGGGCTGCTAGTGCCAAGATGGTGTCTATTTCCTTTCTCTTGTTATCGATTAGATAGCGAATGTTATCCGCTTTCCTATCGTCAAGGTCAGAGTCATTCAATAGACGGTCCTCAAGGACTTGCATACCAGAGCGTAATAGCCTGAGACGAGTATGTCTGGTTCTCACTTCCTCATCCTCAGGATTAGAGCGGGAACTCTCTAACGAGGTACTGGTGTAGCGATTGCCAAAATCGTGATTACCAGGGTTAGTTGGCAAATGAGGGTCGATATTACGAGGATGGTAAGCCTCATCGAGTTCCATACGATCATATCCTCTGACAGGGTTAGGTTTGTCAAGAGGATGGTCAATGGTAGCATCAGAGCTATAGAGATTTTGAAATACCAGTGGTAACTGGCTTAGTGGTAACATACTGGCTGGTAAACCAGTAGGTCTCGGGTTCGAAACTTCGGTATAGGAAGAATATCAGCCAAGTGGGACACGATAGACACAAGCTGAAGAGCGCTTCAGTGCGGTTCAATTGGCGTTCCAACCACTCGTTGTCGAGTTGGTCAAGATTTGAGCAATATGGACAGGGCTGTAGAAATACGGCCTCCGGTCAGTCTAAAATATCAAGATCAATTGAGATAATACATTGGTTTTATTTGTATTTTAAATAATTAGTACAAGCTCTTTTTCCAATATTTCCAAAGTGTTCTAAATTCACTTTGATGGCTCCAATAGCCTGAGTATTTGGTATGACTCATCTACTTGGACCTATTTGAGACATTAGTAGATGTAGGATATTATAAACTAAATTTTATAATCTCCGAACTACTACTTATAGATTTTGGTCCTCCCGCCAATCTCCAAAATCCAATAAGTCTTTTCTTTTTTAACTTTTCTTCAGATGGAACTTTATTTATATCAGCTAATGTATTAACGTGACTTACGTTATTATGTCTATTTACAAATTAGGCAAGTGGTCATGAACATTTAGTACTTCTAGTGAAAATTATTCAATAAAGAACAGCTAGAGGTACGCCCTGTGTGATCGAGGATATTTAGGCTCTTAACAAGAGGCAGTCCCGATCATTCTTACACAAGCTACCACTGCTAAATCTAACTGACTAAATTGTATTTTAGTTTAATATAGTTTGAAACCTAGTAATTTCCATCGAAGTTTACATATTTTTCAGTTATTTAGTAGTTACAGTAGTGTACTGCTTCTAGACTGTCTGACATCGATTTACTATCCAGCAAATACTATGGCTAAGGGTACTTCTAAAGGCAAGGGAGCCGCTAGCTCTAAGCCTGCTAAGCCTGCCGAGGTTCCTGAGGTCCCTGTGGAAACACCTAGCCTGTCTGGAGTTGAGCCTGCCGAGGATACTGTTGGGGAAGCAAATTCTGAGGTTGGTACAGAGGATTATTCTGAGGATGACTCGTCGGATCCTAAAGCCTTGGAAGAAGAGGTATCTACTACCGCGGAAAGGCTCGCCAGCGTCCGTGTATCACCTAGGAGTGAAGCTCAGGACCCCAGCTTGCCCCTGACCACGTGCCGTCAAATATTGGGGATAAACGTCGAAAGGCTGGAAAATTCAGATACGAATGTCGGGGGGGGCATTATAACTCAATATCTAAAGGACACTCCAGCAATGCAAATCCGGAGTGAAAAGGAAGTATTGGACCTGTCCGAGTACTTCGGTTTCACCATCGATGGAGAAGCCATGCATTCCATTCAACTTCCAAATCTTGAAGGGCCGAAGCTGAGACGCCATAACTCGACAACGAGTGCTTGGATCCTCTCAATCTCGACGCCAGGTGAACCGCGCTGGAAGCGCTCTTAGCGCTGAAGCTGGCAGCAGCAGCAGTTGTGAGACCTCTATCGTGTCCCACTTGGCTGATGTTCTTCCTCATACAGAAAGAAAGAAGATAAACCCGGGGCCCAGTTTTGAATCCCGAGACCTACTGGCTTTACCAGCCAGTATGTTTACTTCACTAAGCCAGTTACCACAGGCGAGATAGATAATTTATTTCAAAATTTGTCCTCTGAGAAGCTCAGTGTTAACACCATCTCAAGCCATCCTCTTGACAGAAACCTAACTACCTGTCGAGAGTGATATGATGCAATAATGGAATAAGTGAGGCTTGCTGTCCTCATTAATATCCTGTTACCTCATTTGCCAACTAACCCCGTTAATCACGATTTTGGCAATCGCTACAACAGTACCAAGTTAGAGAGGTTCCTGCTCTAATCCTGAGGATGAGGGGGTGTGAGCCAGACATGCCTCGTCTCAGCGAGGCTGTGCATCTGTGTGGGTATGCAAGTCGCTTATGAATCGTGTATTGAATGACTCTGTGGCCGATGGCGATGGGAAGAAGCGGGATAACATTCAGCCATTCAATCGATAACAAGATATTGGAAATAGACGCCATCTTCAGCACTAGTGTTCTCCGTAGCACTGGTACATGAGCCTCGTGGTTACTTAGAACCAAGCATCTATAAAAGCAGCTAGCTTGCGCGCAGGCTGAGGTCTAGTTCTCTACTAATGAGAGCAGGTCTGGAGTGGCATACACTGGAAGGCCACCTTTGACCAGACCAGCAGTGAGTCTGCCAGCCTTAGGGATAAGCAGGATGATGAATGCCTTTTATTTCATTTCTCGTGAGCCAGGTGGGCCTGGCAGACTATCTTGTAGGTTTCACTGGGAGGCCCAGCTTCTGACCTACTCTACCTCGGCTGGAATTTGCGTGATACTATCATACTCTGCACCTTTTTTGAAGATGCACGTGACCGTGAACTTCTAGAGTCTCGCAAGTTCTTTTAAGTAACAATCACCACTATTCGAGGTGCTCTAGCTCATATGACACATATGAATACTGGATGGTGGTCAAAATTCTATACTGGCGAATATTTATTAATTTGTCAGATGATGGAGACTCTGGGAGACTAACCTCTTTTAAGAAAGTCAATGATGACATCATCGCCTATGGTGATTTGCGATCTATGCCTTGGTCTGTCTTTTTTATGAGAAGATAGTGCACAAGCATACCAATTCCTCTACTAGAGTATACTTAGTACCACGTGAGCTTACACCCAGCCCAATAAGCTTTGAAAACGCCGCAGTAGAGACTACCATCACTGCGCGTAGTACCAAGGAAGCCCTCGCACTACTACTGAGGGGGTATGGCTCTACTTCTACCGAACCGAAAGGTGATAAGAAGGTGAGAGCGCTTGCAAGTAAAGTGTGGTTACAACCTCTACACAAAACGTAATGGCCAAGTGGAATGGTGGACATCGACCCTGTTAAGTGCACCAGGCAAGCCAGATTTTGGACACTATATGAAAGAGTGTGCTACTTGCAAGGGTACTAACGGTTGTACAAAGAGGATTGCAAGGACTCCGCTTGGTAGACGTCCAGTTAAGCACTGACAGTACCATATGTGCGCACTAGAGCAAGATTATGAGAAAATGTTCAATAAAATCTATACCAAAGGAGATGAACGTCTCTTCAAACAGTTTTCGTAAATGGAGTGGAAAAAATTATGGCACTATTTGATCCAGGGCTGAAGTCTCTGCTATCTCTCATGCCGAGTAGCCTACGCTACAGATATATGCATGTCCATAACGAAAACAACTGAATTAAATCTTGGGAAATGGCAAAGTTACTACTTGGTGAACAAGCCATTGACTATGTACCACACATAATGCTGTCAGATAGAAGAGAAGTGAAGACTCACCTAATCGTTACTGACATGTCTCCCAGAAATACGGATTTAATTATAGGTACATGACTGATCTTCTCCAGTTTAGGTATAACTCTCACTGGTCTGCTCTAATGGGCTGGACCCGAATAAAGATCAGTCAGATGATAATATGTTTAAAAGATACCTAAAACCTCCGGAAGGTGGAAGCAAAGGATATGATTCCGCACTTCACCGATATAATTATGGACTTAATTATAAGCAAAAGTCATGAAGATTGCAATAACTGACTGGTGTGTTTAAGTTCTCTAATGGGTACGTTAGACTTGACTTAACAAACGTCGACTTCTCTAGGCTAAAGTGTCCTTCACATAACTACGTGAGTTGGAGACACAAAGACGTTGTCAAAACCCAAATCGAAGATTGGTTAAAAACAGGGTCTAATTGAAATCAATTATGATGCAACCTCCCAGTTAACTTAGCTCTCTTTAGCGGTCGATCAATATAAATCTGATGGAACGTTTAGTAAAAAACAAGAGTAGCGGTACTAGACCTGTCGCCAATCAACAAACTAATTCCGCAACATAGTTTTCCTTACCTAAGATAAGCGAGATACTACGCAAAATGAAGGGTGCGACTATCTTTCCAAGATAGGCTTAAAAGCTGCATTCCATCTAACTACAGATATATGAGCCTCATAGGGAGAATAGCTTTTCCTTTTACTTGGCAAGGTAAGAAGTACCAGTTTAAAGGTGCAAAAATCTTGAAGGCTTACACATGTTACCTCTTTTCTTCCAACAAGTAATGATGGAACTATTTGCGGACCTGTCGTATAACGTAATCAGTCTATTTAGATGATATAGTTATGAAGCTCTACAAAGACAGCACTATGAACATGCTTCAACTCGTTAAAAGAAGTCTTAAAGCGACTTGATCATGCTGTAACTTAAGATTAACGAAGACAAGTGTTCTTTTGCTAAAGATACTATACACTTACTTGGCTACAAAGTATCTGCAGGCAGGGGTGAAATTGATCCTGGCAAGAAACAATTTCTGCGCTGGATTCTATCAACACCAATTACTGGAAGAGATGTGAACTCTGTGTGTGGGTTTGTTAACTTCTTCTCGATTCGGTACCGCATCTTTCTCATTACTTAAAGCCTTCTCAGTCACCTACTGGCTGCACAAAGGACCTTTTGGGAAGCTGGACTAAAGAATGTGATGATGCATTTAAACTAGTCAAAAGTAAAAAGCAATGGACGCACCCATCTATGGTAGTACCCTGTGGATGGGTGTCCCATTCCAAGTAGCAACCGACGCTTCAGATCGAGCGGTAGGTGGAGTGCTTTTACCAAACGATAAATGGTAAAACCGCGCCAGCATACAATTCTTTAGCAAGAGTTATAATGAAGAGTCTTGAATTACCTGCTCAGTTAAACAAGTACTCTTTGCGCTATAGTTACTGCGCTTAAGACAGTTTAAAGACTACCTTTATGGAAGTTACTTTACTGTCTCACGCAGGATCAAAAAAAGCTTTAACATAAATTCTTAAAAGATATGAACCCTGATTCATTGGTTGGTGAGCCGCTGGCATGACATTATTGCCAAAAGTTCGCTTTTTTAATATAACACATTCCAGGAATACATAACCATCTTCCTGACATGCTCTCTCAGACTTGTGCCCGACTACCAGAAAACAGTCAAAGAGTTATTAGCAACCGATTGATGCTTCAAATAAGAAATGGTTTAACCTCGCTCAATCACGATGGGTCCATTTACTGTTGATATGTTCGCCGCAGAACAGCAATGTAACAGGTTTCTCGAATATAGGTCGTTGACTCCTTATCCTAAAGGTGATGCATTTCAAGCTTGACTTATCAGCATAATGCGTGGGCTAACCCACCCCTTGTCAACTTATCGCACAGTTGTTATAAATTATGTTAATATTACTAAATCTACACATTACGCTGCTGTTGTCCCCTTACGTAACTCCGACCCATGGATACGTGATTTAATTAATATGATTCAAGACGAACCTATTTATGTCGACCGTGAAACCAGCCAGACACGTTCTTGTATCAGGATCCTATTCTTATTAAGAAGACGCCTTGGAAACACACTCATTGTTTGTCGCATCGGTCCTGCAGGTACCACCAAGTGGAAACCTCAAACCGAATTCTTAGCTAAACTAGAGGAGTCTAAAAGGAGTTTGAACAAAAGCTCAAGACTGTGTAAGCAACACATGCACCTGTAACAAGATCGTGCAGTCGAGGCAGTGTGCCGATTGAAACGGCATTAGATCGTAAAAAACATGAAACTAGCTAAGGCCATGGATCAAAAGACTCAAAACTCTGAAGAGAACCAGAGGCTCACTCTCAACTACTTAAAGCGCTGCTTAAAGAACAGCCAGGAGTTATAGAAACAACTGAAGAAGATACTTCAACAATCTAATGTTGTCAATTATGTATCTCAGGACTCTACCCCTCCTGATACTGAGGCTGGGTTTTCCAACAGGACTATGGTTCATCCAGCCAGCGTGCTACGCAGAATCTGACTGACTTAGAGGAGCTCTGAAAGTAGAGAGTTAAAATTATACATAATTTAACGCCATCGAGCATATGAGCATACTTATAAAATGGCTATTCGTGCAGGCCTGGATCACCCGGCGCTGCAGGAAACCATACGTGAAGTATACCGACGCTGTACTGATTGTGAAAAGAACCAGATCCAAGCGATACGGTTTGGGCAACCCCTAAAAGTGTGACATAGAAGACCAACCGATGCGCGGAGTCATAGTCGATTTGGTTAAACTCCCGCGATCCAAGGCGCATACTGGCGATGTATACATCTGTCATTTCTTATGTGTGGCTTCGGGCTATAACTTGCTGCAATGCCGAACAAACGTCCGGCCAAACAGTGGCAGAATTATGCTATCACGTCTTCAATGACTTCGGTTTCCCGAGTACTATGTTCTGATAACGGTAGTGAGTTTTGTACCGACGTAATGGAGGCGCTTTATACTTCCGCATCAGGCATGACCCATAGGCGTGGTGTTCCTTACAAACCTCCTAAAACGCAGGGTGCAAATGAGACGTCGCTCATAGAGAACTTAAGAAAACCTCTTGCGTACCGCACTAGACGACGTTGAGGATATGTGGCCTTATCATTTGAAAATGGGTTCAGACTCAAATGAATAACTGCATGAATCTCAAACTGGAACACTCCCGTTTCACTATTTCGCTTTTGGCCGCTATAGTGAATTACAAGCAATCGTTTCATAAAACTGCGCCTGAGAAACACGCCACCCCGTGGCTGCAAAGATCGAGCATGCAGAACGTTGTTTATTCCCTGTTTACTCGAGGCACCAAGAATCGCGTCCTACTTAAAGCGTGTAGCGACCGATGGAATAACACTAAGAACATTGTTCAGTTCAAAGTCGGCGATTACGTTACAGTATAAATCGAAACGCCAACGTTACCGAACTCTCTCTAAGACGATAGGACCTTTTGTTATTTCCTTACCATGATGAGAAGAGTGATACTTTACGAAGTGAATAACATTGATGGTACTAGCGCAACCAATCTAGGCACTCACTGTAGACCCTACTCTCAGAACTCTCATTCGCTCATGTCTATTTGATTCTTGATGTACCAGTTATGCCGGTCACAAGTCAAAGATATAATTGACAAAACATCCGAAGACGGTTACACTTACTACACAAGACCCGTTTCATGGATGGGACAGTAGCTTAGCTAACCTCTGATGCATTTCGTGAATCTCGACTTTCGTATCTTTAATAAGAAATGGAATAAGCGTTTACATAAGAACACACGAGATAAGAAAGCGAAAAGGGTTTCCTCAGGTGACTACAAACCCTGACGGATCTGAAATTCCCTATTTGCCACCTTACTTCCTAGGTGACTAAACTTCTTCTGATCTGCTTTACCAACAGTGTGAGAAAAGTGTTTAAAACTTACTTAATGATGAAGAACAGCCTTTGGCTATTATCACCTTACCAAAATAGCCAAACGTAAGGCGCCTACATCGGAAATGGTTACTGGACCAAATACTTCAAACGACATAGAGTAATAACACGGAGTCTTGAACTCGTACATATAGGCACATACTTTACTGATAAGTCAAAATCGAAACCGTTTTTACTTTGGTTTTCGCTTTGCCAACTAGATCGTATCTTCCAACGTACGTTCTGCAGTTCTAAAAGCTACTGGGGCTATGTGAAAATACGGCCTCCGGTCAGTCCTAAAATATCAAGATCAACGAGATAATACATTGGTTTTTTTTATTTGTATTTTAAATACTAGTACAAGCTCTTTTTCAATATTTCCAAAGTGTTCTAAATTAATTTTGATGGTTTCCAATAGCCTGAGTATTTAGGTATGACTCCATCTTACTTGGACCTATTTGAGATTAGTAGATGTAGGATATTATAAACTAAAATTTTGTATAATCTCCGAACTACTACTTATTGATTTTTTGGTCCTCCCGCCAATCTCCAAAACCAATAAGTCTTTCTTTTTTTAACTTTTCTTCAGATGGAACTTTATTTATA
Source organism: Sphaeroforma sirkka (assembly GCA_001586965.3). Lineage (NCBI taxonomy): Eukaryota > Ichthyosporea > Ichthyophonida > Sphaeroforma > Sphaeroforma sirkka. The sequence goes on along the minus strand of LUCW03002120.1, from coordinate 3,827 downwards.
TCAGCTAATGTATTAACGTGACTTACGTTATTATGTCTATTTACAAAATTTCAGGCAGAGTGGTCATGAACATTTAGTACTTCTAGTGAAAAAATATTCAATAAAGAACAGCTGAGGTACGCCCTGTGTGATCGAGGATATTTAGGCTCTTAACAAGAGGCAGTCCTGATCATTCTTACACAAGCTACCACTGCTAAATCCTAACTGACTAAATTGTATTTTTAGTTTAATATAGTTTGAAACTCCAGTAATTTCATCGAAGTTTACAGATGGCGAAACTGAAATTTTCGGACAGGTCCAATACTTCCTTTTCACTCCGGATTTGTGCTGGAGTGTCCTTTAGATGTGGAGTTATAATGCCCCCTCGACATCTTCGTATCCACGAATTTTCCAGCCTTCAACGTTTATCCCCAATATTTTACGGCACGTGGTCAGGGGCAAGCTGGGGTCCTGAGCTTCACTCCTAGGTGATACACGGACGCTGGCGAGCTTTTCCACGGTAGTAGATACCTCTTCTTCAAGGCTTTAGGATCCGACGAGTCATCCTCAGAATAATCCTCTGTACCAGCCTCTCTAGAATTGGCTTCCCCCAACAGTTTCCTCAGCAGACTCAACTCCAGACAGGCTAGGTGTTTCCACAGGGACCTCAGGGAACCTCGGCAGGCTTAGCAGGCTTAGAGCCAGCGGCTCCCTTGCCTTTTAGAAGTGCTTCTTAGCCATAGTATTTGCTGGATAGTAAATCGATGTCAGACAGTCTAGAAGCAGTACACTACTGTAACTACTATTTAACTGAAAAAATATGTAAACTTCGATGGAAATTACTAGATTTCAAACTATATTAAACTAAAATACAATTTAGTCAGTTAGGATTTAGTAGTGGTAGCTTGTGTAAGAATGATCGACCGCCTCTGTTAAGAGCCTAAATATCCTCGATCACACAGGGCGTACCTCTAGCTGTTCTTTATTGAATAATTTTCACTAGAAGTACTAAGTGTTCATGACCACTTGCCTAATTTGTAAATAGACATAATAACGTAAGTCACGTTAATACATTAGCTGATATAAATAAAGTTCCATCTGAAGAAAAAGTTAAAAAAAAAAAAAAGACTTATTGGATTTTGAGATTATGGAGGACCAAAATCTATAAGTAGTAGTTCGAGATTATAAAATTTAGTTTATAATATCCTACATCTACTAATGTCTCAAATAGGGTCCAAGTAGATGAGTCATACCAAATACTCAGGCTATTGGAGCCATCAAAGTGAATTTAGAACACTTTGGAAATATTGGAAAAAGAGCTTGTACTAAATTATTTAAAAATACAAATAAAACCAATGTATTATCTCTCAATTGATCTTGATATTTTAGACTGACCGGAGGCCGTATTTTCTACAATATTGGAAAAAAGAGCTTGTATTAAATTATTTAAAATACAAATAAAACCAATGTATTATCTCAATTGATCTTGATATTTTAGATCTGACCGGAGGCCGTATTTCTACAGCCATACCATATGTTCATACTTCAAAATATACATGTTTGTCACTTTTTGGAAATAAATAATAATATCCTATTACGTAGAAGTTGGAACGTGATACATCATTACATGTAGGAGGCAGAACATGTACAACATCATTACGCGAGAGCTGGAATTATGTAAAAAATTATTACGTAACAAATCGGAACGTGTAGCATTATTACGTAGGGAGGCGGACCATGTATAGTACATTTTTACGCAAGAGTCAGAACATGCAACACTATTACGTAGAAGTCGGAACGTGTAATGCTCATGAGGACACCACACCACACCTCACAATAATCAATAACGTGGCAACAAAAGTTTACAACTTAACTTGAACAGGAGAAGATAATCGTCCAATACATATGGACGGGTTGGTTAGGTACGGCATGTAGAAGCCACCTATACCCATCGATGATTGCTAACATAGGCATTTATGTGCTTTGGTCAAATCGATGATTGATAACACGGGCACTTATATGCTTCATCGAACCTATGGATAAAGAGAAAGGAAGACAGTATACTTACATTAGAATAGTTACCCAACATACTGATGTGGCAAACACGCGAATAGTTTTGTCACTATTTTTCATAAACATTTTGTTTTTGCGCGCGTTTTATGCTTTGAGTCATATGCGTTAAATAATATTTTGAGATAAAAACGTTTTCAGAAATACGTATACGGTGTGACATATACGCTAAACGGTTTCATATAAACGTTAATTTGCTGAGATATTTAAAACCAACATATATCACAATACAGAAACACGAATATCTCAGCAACTAAGCAAGCTACAAGCGCCTCATTCATACATATTAGAGAACGCTGTTAGCAACCTATTGGCACTACTTAGATATATATATATGGTACATCAAAGACAATATAACATATTAGTAAATTCATGACATCTCGACATCGCTTATATGGTCTATTCTATGAAATACTTGCATTAATATTGACATAACATTTGTTGTCACAAATAAGATATTCATAGGCAGATACTATTAAACATATGTATCAATACTAAGACAATATATAAAACTGTTCTATCAATTGTCGCTTGCAACAAGGAATCGATCTTAGGCACACAGACAACACATATAATATGTTCATAAAAAAACAATAAGTCTTTGTATAACGATCATATGAATCATATATTATGAATAGTCACAGGGTATGAATATACATAAACATAATATATATCAACTATATATTATAAATAGTCACAGATGTGATTCTTTACAATAATATCATATATCAGATCTCATTAAAGGTTCACGCATATACATTAGAAACAGATAAAATAAGAAACACATCTACAGTAACACGCATGAAGTTTTACAAGGTATATACGGTTCACATATTATAGAAATTATAATATATAAGCAATCGACAAATATACTAATATAACAGTATTATATTATGATATAAAATAGCACCAGACTACAGATGTCTACAGAAATCTTTTAGTAAGATTTTTAATTCACAATAATACGATGATGATATACTACAAATTATATACAAAACAAATTAATCAAAACGTTATATGCACACACATGAAAGGCGCGGTACCAACATATTATACATATATATATGACACAACTAAATAAGAGAAATGTCATGAGTATCACATAACATTTTGAGAATGAGTATCACATAACATTTTTGAGAATTCTAAATCAATCTTTTGTACATTCAAAGCTTGCAAGCCACATTTATATACTATATGGAGATGACTCTATATATTGATTATACACAGGAGACGACGTATTATACAATAAACAAGTATTAAATAATTTAGGTTTTCGAAATGTCCTAGACGAATGTACATATACAGCAATATTTATTTTAGCCTTGGCCTATTGGTTATTTTGTGTAGGGATCTCAAATGGGCAAAATCAATTCCAGCCGGGAAAAAAGGAAGTCACGGACGTTTTTTTGGCGACGGACAAAAAAATCGGTGATAAAGGTTGACAGGGGCGAAAAGCTTATGCTTTTCGGTAAAAATAAATACCACACAGGGCAGTGAAAAAATGTATGTCCCTTGTACCTCTCAATTTATGGCCTGTTCTCTACTAGAGAGTAAACTACCAGCTAGAGGGATTTCAGATATTCTTGCACACAGGTAGGAATCACCCATAATATTAACCAGTATGCAGCAACAACAACAACAGCCGCCACCACTACAAGGACAGCAGTCAGACCTCTTGATGGGATGGTTTCAGCACGTTGATACGGGACCGAAGTGGTCACAACATCGATCCAGGGACGTGAGTTGCAGTAGGCACTCACAGAGTCCGGTATTAC
>LUCW03002119.1:0-11276 GCA_001586965.3 Sphaeroforma sirkka | reverse complement strand
TCAAACCCAAATCGAAGATTGGTTAAAACAGGGTCTAATTGAAATCAATTATGATGCAACCCCAGTTAACTTAGCTCTCTTAGCGGTCGATCAATACAAGGTAAGTACCAGTTTAAAGGTGCACCTGAAGGCTTACACATGTTACCTTCTTTCTTCCAACAAGTTATGATGGAACTATTTGCGGACCTGTCGTATAACGTATCAGTCTATTTAGATGATATAGTTATCTTTACAAAGACAGCACATGAACATGCTAAACTCGTTAAAGAAGTCTTAAAGCGACTTAATCATGCTAAACTTAAGATTAACGAAGACAAGTGTTCTTTTGCTAAAGATACTATACACTTACTTGGCTACAAAGTATCTGCAGCAGGGGTAGAAATTGATCCTGGCAAGAAACAGTTTCTGTTGGATTTATCAACACCAATTACTGGAAGAGATGTGAACTCTGTGTGTGGGTTTGTTAACTTCTTCTCAGGATTCGGTACCGCATCTTTCTCATTACTTAAAAGCCTTTCAGTCACCTACGGCTGCACAAAGGACCTTTGGGAAAGCTTTGGACTAAAGAATGTGATGATGCATTTAAACTAGTCAAAAGTAAAGTAATGGACGCACCCATCATGCAGTACCCTGTGGATGGTGTCCCATTCCAAGTAGCAACCGACGCTTCAGATCGAGCGGTAGGTGGAGTGCTTTACCAAACGATAAATGGTAAACCGCGCTACATACAATTCTTTAGCAAGAGTTATAATAAGAGTCAACGGAATTACCCTACCGTTAAACAAGAGCTCCTTGCTATAGTTACTGCGCTAAGACAGTTTAAAGACTACCTTTATGGAAGTTACTTTACTGTCGCCTGTGATCAAAGTCTTTAACATACTTAAAGATATGAACCCTGATTCACAGTTGGTGAGCCGCTGGCATGACATTATTGCCAAGTTCGCTTTTAATATAACACACATTCAGGAATACATAACCATCTTCCTGACATGCTCTCTCGACTTGTGCCCGACTACCAGAAAACAGTCAAAGAGTTATTAGCAACCGATTGGATGCTAAATAAGAAATGGTTTAACCTCGCTCAATCACGATGGGGTCCATTTACTGTTGATATGTTCGCCGCAGAACATAACAAACAGGTTTCTGAATATAGGTCGTTGACTCATCCTAAAGGTGATGCATTTCAGCTTGACTTATCAAAGCATAATGCGTGGGCTAACCCACCTTGTCAACTTATCGCACAGTTGTTAAATTATGTTAATATTACTAAATCTACCATTACGCTGTGTTGTCCCTTACGTAACTCCGACCCATGGATACGTGATTTAATTAATATGATTCAAGACGAACCTATTTATGTCGACCGTGAAACCGACACGTTCTTGTATCAGGGATCCTATTCTATTAAGAAGACGCCTTGAAACACACCATTGTTTGTCGCATCGGTCCTGCAGGTACCACTAAGTGGAAACCCTCAACCGAATTCTTAGCTAAACTAGAGGAGTCTAAAGAGTTTGAACAAAAGCTCAAGACTCGTACAACACATGCACCCAACAAGATTGCAGTCGAGGTAATGCCGATTGAAACGGCATTAGATCGTAAAACATGGAACTAGCTAAGGCCATGGATCAAAGACTCAAAACTCTAAGAGAACCTGAAGCTCGCACTCAACTACTTAAAGCGCTGCTTAAAGAACAGCCAGGAGTTGCAGAAACAACTGAAGAAGATACTTCAACAATCCAATGTTGTCAATTATGTATCTCAGGACTCTACCCCTCCTGATACTGAGGTTGCCCTTTCCAACAGGACTATGGTTCATCCAGCCAGCGTTACGCAGAATCTGACTGACTTAGAGGAGCTCGAAAGTAGAGTTAAAATTATACATAATTTAACGCATCGAGCATATGAGCATACTTATAAAATGGCTATTCGTGCAGGGCTTGATCACCCGGCGCTGAAAGAAACCATACGTGAAGTATACCGACGCTGTACTGATTGTGAAAAGAACCAGATCAAGCGATACGGTTGGGCACCCCTAAAAGTGTGACAGAAGACCAACCGATGCGCCGAGTCATAGTCGATTTGGTTAAACTCCGCGATCAAGCATACTGGCGATGTATATATCTGTCATTTCTTATGTGTGGCTTCGGGCTATAACTTGCTTTATGCAATACCGAACAAACGTCCACAAACAGTGGCAGAATTATGCTATCACGTCTTCAATGACTTCGGTTTCCCCGAGTACTATGTTCTGATAACGGTAGTGAGTTTTGTACCGACGTAATGGAGGCACTTATACTCGTATCAGGCATGACCCATAGGCGTGGTGTTCCCTACAAACCTCAAACGCAGGGTGCAAATGAGACACGTCATAGAACTTAAGAAACTCTTGCGTACCGCACTAGACGACGTTGAGGATATGTGGCCTTATCATTTTGAAATGGGTTCAGACTCAAATGAATAACTGCATGAATCCTCAAACTGGAACACTCCGTTTCACTATTTCTTTGGCCGCTATAGTGAATTACAAGCAACGTTTGATAAAACTGCGCCCGAAAACACGCTACCCCGTGGCTACAAAGATCGAGCATATGCAGAACGTTGTTTACCCTGTTTACTCGAGCACAAGAATCGCGTCCTACTTAAAGCGTATGACCGATGGAATAACACTAAGAACATTGTTCAGTTCAAAGTCGGCGATTACGTTAACATTATAAATCGAAACGCCAACGTTACCGAACTCTCTTCTAAGACGATAGGACCTTTTGTTATTTCCTACCATGATGAGAAGAGTGATACTTACGAAAGTGAATAACATTGATGGTACTAGCGCAACCAATCTAGGCACTCACCGTATCCCTACCTCCGAACTCTCATTCGCTCGCTCATTTGATTCTGATGTACCAGTTATGGAGTCACAAGTCAAAGATATAATTGACAAAACATCCGAAGACGGTTACACTTACTACAAGACCCGTTTCATGGATGGGACAGTAGCTTGGCTAACCTCCGATGCATTTCGTGAATCTCGCGACTTTCTTCGTATCTTTAATAAGAAATGGAATAAGCGTTTACATAAGAACACACGAGATAAACGAAAAGGGTTTCCTCAGGTGACTACAAACCCTGACGGATCTGAAATTCCCTATTTGCCACCTACTTCCTACGTGACTAAACTTTCTGATCTGCTTACCAACAGTGCAGAAAAGTGTTCAAACTTACTTACTAATGAAGAACAGCCTTTGGCTATTACCTTACCAAATAATAAACGTAAGGCGCCTACATCGGAAATGGTTACTGGACCAAATACTAAACGACATAGAGTACAACATGAGTCTTGAACTCGTACATATAGGCACATACTTACTCGATAAGTCATGACCGAAACCGTTTTTTTACTTTGGTTTTCGCTTTACCAACTAGATCGTATCTTAACGTACGTTCGTAGTTCTAAAAGCTACTGGGGGCTATGTAGAAATACGGCCTCCGGTCAGTCTAAAATATCAAGATCAATTGAGATAATACATTGGTTTTTTATTTGTATTTTAAATAATTAGTACAAGCTCTTTTTCCAATATTTCCAAAGTGTTCTAAATTCACTTTGATGGCTCCAATAGCCTGAGTATTTGGTATGACTCATCTACTTGGACCTATTTGAGACATTAGTAGATGTAGGATATTATAAACTAAATTTTATAATCTCCGAACTACTACTTATAGATTTTGGTCCTCCCGCCAATCTCCAAAATCCAATAAGTCTTTTTCTTTTTTTAACTTTTCTTCAGATGGAACTTTATTTATATCAGCTAATGTATTAACGTGACTTACGTTATTATGTCTATTTACAAATTAGGCAAGTGGTCATGAACACTTAGTACTTCTAGTGAAAATTATTCAATAAAGAACAGCTAGAGGTACGCCCTGTGTGATCGAGGATATTTAGGCTCTTAACAAGAGGCAGTCCCGATCATTCTTACACAAGCTACCACTGCTAAATCCTAACTGACTAAATTGTATTTTAGTTTAATATAGTTTGAAACCTAGTAATTTCCATCGAAGTTTACAGATGGCGAAACCGAAATTTTCGGACAGGTCCAATACTTCCTTTTCACTCCGGATTTGTGCTGGAGTGTCCTTTAGATGTGGAGTTATAATGCCCCCGACATTCGTATCCACGAATTTTCCAGCCTTTCAACGTTTATCCCCAATATTTTACGGCACGTGGTCAGGGGGCAAGCTGGGGTCCTGAGCTTCACTCCTAGGTGATACACGGACGCTGGCGAGCTTTTCCACGGTAGTAGATACCTCTTCTTCCAAGGCTTTAGGATCCGACGAGTCATCCTCAGAATAATCCTCTGTACCAGCCTCAGAATTGGCTTCCCCAACAGTTTCCTCGGCAGACTCAACTCCAGACAGGCTAGGTGTTTCCACAGGGACCTCAGGAACCTCGGCAGGCTTAGCAGGCTTAGAGCTAGCGGCTCCCTTGCCTTTAGAAGTACCCTTAGCCATAGTATTTGCTGGATAGTAAATCGATGTCAGACAGTCTAGAAGCAGTACACTACTGTAACTACTATTTAACTGAAAAATATGTAAACTTCGATGGAAATTACTAGATTTCAAACTATATTAAACTAAAATACAATTTAGTCAGTTAGGATTTAGTAGTGGTAGCTTGTGTAAGAATGATCGGGACTGCCTCTTGTTAAGAGCCTAAATATCCTCGATCACACAGGGCGTACCTCTAGCTGTTCTTTATTGAATAATTTTCACTAGAAGTACTAAATGTTCATGACCACTTGCCTAATTTGTAAATAGACATAATAACGTAAGTCACGTTAATACATTAGCTGATATAAATAAAGTTCCATCTGAAGAAAAGTTAAAAAAAAAAGAAAAGACTTATTGGATTTTGGAGATTGGCGGGAGGACCAAAATCTATAAGTAGTAGTTCGGAGATTATAAAATTTAGTTTATAATATCCTACATCTACTAATGTCTCAAATAGGTCCAAGTAGATGAGTCATACCAAATACTCAGGCTATTGGTGCCATCAAAGTGAATTTAGAACACTTTGGAAATATTGGAAAAAGAGCTTGTACTAAATTATTTAAAATACAAATAAAACCAATGTATTATCTCAATTGATCTTGATATTTTAGACTGACCGGAGGCCGTATTTCTACAATATTGGAAAAAGAGCTTGTATTAAATTATTTAAAATACAAATAAAAACCAATGTATTATCTCAATTGATCTTGATATTTTAGACTGACCGGAGGCCGTATTTCTACAGCCATACCATATGTTCATACTTCGTAATATACATGTTTGTCACTTTTTGAAATAAATAATAATATCCCTATTACGTAGAAGTTGGAACGTGATACATCATTACGTAGGAGGCAGAACATGTACAACATCATTACGCGAGAGCTGGAATATGTAAAAAATTATTACGTAACAAATCGGAACGTGTAGCATTATTACGTAGGAGGCGGACCATGTATAGTATTTTTACGCAAGAGTCAGAACATGTAACACTATTACGTAGAAGTCGGAACGTGTAATGCTCATGAGGACACCACACCACACTCACACAATCAATAACGTAACAAAAGTTTACAACTTAACTTGAACAGGAGAAGATAATCGTCCAATACATATGGACGGGTTGGTTAGGTACGGCATGTAGAAGCCACCTATACCCATCGATGATTGCTAACATAGGCATTTATGTGCTTTGTCAAATCGATGATTGATAACACGGGCACTTATATGCTTCATCGAACCTATGATAAAAGAGAAAGGAAGACAGTATACTTACATTAGAATAGTTACCCAATATACTGATGTGGCAAACACGCGAATAGTTTTACTATTTTTTCATAAACATTTTTGTTTTATGCGTTTTATGCTTTTAGTCATATGCGTTAAATAATATTTTGAGATAAAAAAAAACGTTTTCAGAAATACGTATACGGTGTGACATATACGCTAAACGGTTTCATATAAACGTTAATTTGCTGAGATATTTAAAAACCAACATATATCACACACAGAAACACGAATATCTCAGCAACTAAGCAAGCTACAACGCTCTCATTCATACATATTAGAGAACGCTGTTAGCAACCTATTGGCACTACTTAGATATATATATGGTACATCAAAGACAATATATAACATATTAGTAAATTCATGACATCTCGACATCGCTTATGGTCTATTCTATGAAATACTTGCATTAATATTGACATAACATTTGTTGTCACAAATAAGATATTCATAGGCAGATACTATTAAACATATGTATCAATACTAAGACAATATATAAAACTGTTCTATCAATTGTCGCTTGCAACAAGGAATCGATCTTAGGGTACACAGACAACACATATAATATGTTCATAAAAACAATAAGTCTTTGCATACGATCATATGAATCATATATTATGAATAGTCACAGGTATGAATATACATAAACATAATATATATCAACTATATATTATAAATAGTCACAGATGTGATTCTTTACAATAATATCATATATCAGATCTCATTAAAGGTTCACGCATATACATTAGAAACAGATAAAATAAGAACACATCTACAGTAACACGCATGAAGTTTTACAAGGTATATACGGTTCACACATATAGAAATTATAATATATAAGCAATCGACAAATATACTAATATAACAGTATTATATTATGATATAAAATAGCACCAGACTACAGATGTCTACAGAAATCTTTAGTAAGATTTTAATTCACAATAATACGATGATATACTACAAATTATATACAAACAAATTAATCAAAACGTTATATGCACACACATGAAGGCGCGGTACCAACATATTATACATATATAGACACAACCAAATAAGAGAAATGTCATGAGTATCACATAACATTTTGAGAATGAGTATCACATAACATTTTGAGAATTCTAAATCAATCTTGTACATTCAAAGCTTGCAAGCCACATTTATATACTATATGGAGATGACTCTATATATTGATTATACACAGGAGACGACGTATTATACAATAAACAAGTATTAAATAATTTAGGTTACGAAATGTCCTAGACGAATGTACATATACAGCAATATTTATTTTAGCCTTGGCCTATTGGTTATTTTGTATAGGGTCTCAAATGGGCAAAATCAATTCCAGCCGGGAAAAAGGAAGTCACGGACGTTTTTTGGCGACGGACAAAAAATCGGTGATAAAGTTGACAGGGGCGAAAAGCTTATGCTTTCGGTAATAAATACATACTACACAGGGCAGTGAAAAAAAAATGGGGTCCCTTGTACCTCTCAATTTATGCGGCCTGTTCTCTACTAGAGAGTAAACTACCAGCTAGAGGGATTTCAGATATTCTTGTACACGGTAGGAATCACCCATAATATTAACCAGTATGCAGCAACAACAACAACAGCCGCCACCACTACAAGGACAGCAGTCAGACCCCTTGATGGGATGGTTTCAGCACGTTGACACGGACCGAAGTGGTCACATCGACCAGGACGAGTTGCAGAAGGCACTTACAGAGTCCGGTATTACAGGCAGCTGGCATCCATTCTCCGTAGAGACTTGCAGGTAAATCAGTAAACGTTGTGGAATGTATATATATATATACACACACACACACACACACACACACACACACACACACACACACACACACACACACACACACACACATACACATTGTATATATATTATATATATATATATATATATATATATATATATATATATATATATATACATATATATACATACATACATACATACATACATACACATACATTGCATACATACATACATACATACATACATATACGTATTGCATACATACATACGTACGTGCATATACATACATATGTTATGCATGCAAACATGCATGCATGCACATGCACGTACACACATACATACACATACATACATACATACATACATACGTATTGCATTATTATCGCTGCGTGCCAAAACATGTGCACTGCATGCATGCACACATCACACACATGACATACACATACGTACGTACATTGCATACGTACAATGGGTTCGCATTCATACGTACATGTACGTACATACATACATTGCCATTGCATACATGTACATACGCACATACGTACGCATACGTACAACACATACATACGTACGTTTTATACATGCATAACGTACATGTACATACGTACATACATACGTACGTCATGTAATAATGCGTTGCATGTATATATATATACATACATTGTACACACATCATCATCATCATGTAATACATATTAATATATATATATATATATATATATATATATATGTATATACATATGCACGCACATCATCATCATCATCATCATCATATGTATATATATATATACATACATCATGCATCCATGCATCCATGATATGTATTGTTTGTTGTATGTATGTATGTATGCATATATATGTATGTATATTTTTTTATGTAATGTGCATTCCATTTATATATATGTATAGATAGACATGGATGGATCATCACAACAACAACATCACGCGCACACACATATATGTATATAATAAAAGGGCAACACACACACACGCACGCACACACATTATATATTAATATTATTTTATATTTATATATATATATATATATAAATATATATATATATATGTATTAATATATTATATTATATATATATATATATATATATATATATATATATATATATATATATATATATATATATATATATATATATATATATATATATATATATACATACAAATACAAATATATATATATATATATATATATATATATATATATATATATATATATATATATATATATATATATATATATATATATATATATATATATATATATGTATAACCCTAATATCTGTATTTATTTATAATCTTAAATCTCCATCTCGATTGTCATGATATTTTCTGTCGCCACGCGTGAATGGTCGGTAGATCCATACGGAGTGATTTAAAACGACACTTGCTGAGTTCATTTTCAAATATACACTGGCTTGTGGCTAAATCGCGCATAGGTGTTACGAACTTGTTCGATTGCACCGTGATTTGCATGCAATTGGTTATTTATATCGGCTTACAAGACTGATGGAGTAGTAGCAAAGAATCAATCCTTCATTTTCGGCGATATCACAAGGATACTCATGTCGCGATAGTGAAACTAGTAGTCGACACTTTTTTAATATCCGAAATTGCAATATCACGTGCTGTAAAGTTAGATTATTTCGTATCCCGTTTTTCCTTAAATTTCATCTCTTTATCCTGCTCACTTTCACTTGCACAGACTGATGATCCAAATGCTCGATCGAGACAGGGTAGGTACCGAATGATGTTCATCATGTTCCTGTGTTTGTAACGGAGCGGAGTGTTGTCGAGTGTATTGAGCACCTTCTGCATTGATTAAAAGCTGAACTCGTTAGTTGGCCTTGATACGAGGATATCATCTGCGACGATTTGGTTGAGAAGACAGAGTATGATTTGTGCTGGGCATGACAGTTACTGTGGCATCAGCATCATATGGTGTGTATTGGTGTCTGTAAAGCGAGGCAGCATAGGATTTAAACACATGCAATATGTGGTCATGGATCTAAATTGTGACTGTACAAGTTGATTAAACATTAGAATACATGTAGAGCCTAGTTTGTGTTGCAGTGCAATGACGTCTATAATATAATTATCGCACTTGTAACAATCAGAACAATTTCATGTATTGATATCCAAGACAGCTATCTTTGGTCGTAGATGGAGCTAAAGTCTCACGATTGTATTCTTAACTCAATGCCCGTTAATACAGAATGGAACTCTTGGCTTCACAGAGTTTCGAGACCTTTGGAACATTTTGAATGGTATGTACGTGTAGATATCTAGTGTGCAATTTTAACCGACATATTGGTGTACACGTACATATCTGTCTATACCAAGATATGTCATCCAGTTTTCTCCTGTGTTCCTTCATATCATAGAACACCAATCGAACGAGTTGGAATCTGACCTTTAGGATGATACTCGAGATATCAACGGCACTTTCAACATCCCTTTCAAGAGACAGGCAAATAGTTTCAGTACGAAGCTTTATGCCCCTGTGTCTTTATTATCAAGAACTGTATTAAGTGTGCACGAGATGTTTACGTAGAGCTAATACGGATTGTCGCACATCAATACACATGTTTGCAGGTTGGAAGCAGATCTTTATGCAACACGACACGGACAGGAGCGGTTTGATCGATACAAAAGAACTCACCATGTGTGTGCAGCAGATAGGCTACCGAGTATCTCCACAAGTGATTGATGCAATTGCCCTGAGGTACTCATCAAACTCAAGCAAACAGATCCCATTCGATGACTTTGTGGCGGCGATAGTGCGCATGCGGGCGTTGACGGATTCGTTCATGGCACTGGATACGCAGCGGTCGGGTGTAGTACAAATGCAGTACGACCAGTTCCTACACCTGTGCTATCAATTTTAAAGTATATACTTGCAAGGTGTCAAGTTCGGAATTATGTTCGTTGATTAAACTTGGGCTGCAACCTGACTGGTCACCATCCAATTTTTTACCATAATTATCTACAGTATCGATATATATGCTTCGAACAATTCCAAGTACATCATTCATTTATCTCTGGTCAACGGTGCCTACGGAAGATCAACTGCCACAACCCATTGTCATATATAATCAGTCTTGAAACTCTAAAACCCTGTCTTCATTTGATTAGATATGAGCATAAAATTGCGTACTTGCTATGGTATAGGTGGATTTTTTATATATAGACTGCACAGTTAAAGTTCCAAACCACAATTAATTAAGACAAAAAATGCGAAATACTCGAAACACTATTTTCTGCTCAATGCTATCAGTTTATTCAGATACATTCTACTGAAGATACAAGATATGAGCGATCAATTTTACGTTATCGAGTATACCGTATCATACTTCCAGTATTTTGCCTTTGGTGCCCAGCAATACGTAGTTGAAACTACACACTATCCAGTTTCGGCGAGCAAAATAACAGTAAATTTTGTTATAGGCTTCGGTATACTGTTCATTGCTCATCTGAACCAGGCATATCAGCAAGGTCCTTCCATCGAACAGCTCAAACTAGGATAAATACTTGTATCACCGCCATGGTGCATATGATTGGCACATTAAGTATCCATGTAAATCTTTGCACACACACACACACATATATATCTATATATATCTACACATACATACATACATAAATACGTACATAC
>LUCW03002118.1:0-53771 GCA_001586965.3 Sphaeroforma sirkka | reverse complement strand
TGCGTGTACACGTGTGTACGTATGCATGTGAATTCTTTTAATTTAGTGGTGGAATTCAATAGACTGTAAGAACTACTAATCTCTGACGGTAAGCTCCCCATGTCTGAAACAATATGTGCGCTTTAATGTTGTCGAAATTTTCGCGTACTACGGAAGGAAGTTGCGAACAAAAGCCTTTCTTCATTATTCTGTTATTTATTCTACACAAGATATAAGGTACTCTTGCCTTCCAAGAGTTTTAATACCTGTCCACGTGGTCAGCAGTTTCATCCTCCTCTGAAGTAGATGCGGCACGTTTCCGATACGCACGAGCGTTGCTTCTTTTTGCCATGGTGTAAACAGGTCTATACAGTATGTGGGTATGTGGAACGTTCGCTCGTGTACTAAATATGTAAGCGACACTGCAGGAACAGACGGTGAATACTATGTAAATAGTGAATACTCACAGTATCTGTATGTATCTATATATTGTATTTAACAATAGTACAATACGCTATCCCTCGAAAAGTCATTAAACCCGCCTGATTAAATAATACCGGAGGGAATAATATTGAACAATAGGATCTACCGATCAGTTTAATTCGCCGTGATGCGAATTAATGAGGCGTCGGAGACTCGGAGAAGTTTGTTGTATTCCCACATGATGTCGATTGATACACAAATTTTAGCGCCAAATTGGCGACTGACTTATTATACGAATATTGTTCACATGTAGCCGCCTCATAGGAAACCTTAAAACCCTAAACCCATAGTCATTGATCATATTGTTCAGGTTTTCGTTTTTAAAAAATGAAGTTTTAACCAGGACAAGGCACTCCGATCGGTGTGTTTTGTTCAAGGCCCTGAGTCCTGAGATGCCTCCTTTCTCCACTCTCAAGTTGTAGTATGGGTGTTTGTGAGATAAGAACGTACGTGATCTGCAGTAGGATTCAGGAAATATATTATTTATATTTTAATAAAAACAAAATTCTGTAGCGATCCACCATGTGAGAAGCCGTGACGACCGTATGCAAATGGCGACCCGGCAAGGAGCTACGGCTAACAAGAGTTCATAGTCTCCACTAGCCTCATATCAGAACTTCAACATGCTCAGCAATTACGGCGCCTGGCCAGGGAGTAATTATCTTCCTCTCACGAGTCTAATCCGATCTCTTGTATTGCAGTATGGCATATAGACCTTTTGTGGGATATACATAGAATTACAGGCTGACTAACAGGTGGATTCCTATGCTGGAAAGGAAAATGCCCTATGTAAAATACCACCTACAGTATTCAAAGGAGTGATCTCTGCCAGAAAGCATGGAGACCCTAATGCTATAAAATGACGGACTCTATGAAGTAAGTTACAGATATGATGGCATAAATGCTGAATCAAAAGATAAAGCAGACCATATAAGGTCGATACAAAGTAAACGATAGGAACAAGTTGTACGATAGAATAATATGACTGACTACATTTCTAGTAGTTGAATTTTAAATGTACAGAATACGTACCGAATATATCATAGAGTTCTAATTTTGAAATAAGCAATACAGTAACGACAATATTATTATAAATATATGTATACATATATATATATATATATGCGTGTGTGTGTGTGTGTGTGTGTGTTGATATTGTTATATGTTTATATATATATATATATATATATATATATATATATATATATATATATATATATATATATATATATATATATATATATATATTTATATATATATATATATATACATATATATATATATATATATATATATATATATATGCATACATACATGCATATACATGCATATAATAATAATATATACATATATATGCAATATTAATACGTAATACATATACGCAATAATGCATGCATGTACGCATGTACGTGTGTATGTATGTGCATGTATTGTATGTATGCATTATATTACATATGTATATGTAATATATAATTATATGTAATATTATGTGCATATAATAATATATATAATATTATATATAATAATAATAATATTATATATAATATATATAATAATAATAATATATAATATGCACGTACATTGTTATATAACAATATGTATTGGCTATATGGATATGTATGTTTACATACATATAAATTATTATCTATAATATATATACATTGCTTCAAACCGTTCTTTTGAACCTGGGATGGTTCAATCACACGTTTTTCTTGATGCTTGTTTGTGTTGTGCATGTATTATTATTATATATTATTATATATTATAATATTATTATACATATATATATAATAATATATACACATACATTATTGCATTGCTGATGCATGCATATGCATAATATAATATATATAATATGGCTGTATACATATATGTATGTATTGGCTAATAATACGCATGCATAAGCTAAATGTATTACATATATTGACATGTATGTACATATGCATGCATGTATGTATATGTATATATATGTATATATATATATTAATATATATAATATTATATATAATATATATATATATATATATATATTATATATATATATATATATATATATATATGTATTTATATATATATATATATATATATATATATATATATATATATATATATATATATATATGTATATATATGTATGTATGTGTATGTATGTATGTATACATATATATATATATATATATATGTACTGAAAACACCATACATTTGAATATAAATATAAAGTTAAGATTCCAACACGCCCTCTATTACCACAAAAAAAATACGGATAAGGATGGATACGGACAGATAAGGATATGTTCATATTAACAAATAGATGCACCACTAGGCTCTGGCGTCACACCCACTACCGCCACACAATTGACGGATATTGATGATGGATAAGGTACATATGATATTTTTATATTTATTATAATGTGCACACAGTATATAAACTATCATAAATGAATAAACATCATGATGCCTGGCAAGTGACAGGATCAGATGTGGAGTCTTGGATATACATTGCCATCAGCCCATCATTCAAGTCTCATGAAGTTTGTTGTGGAAAAAAATGTATATATTTACGACAAAAGTAGATAAATATTTAACGATAATTACACTAATTGAAAGAAATGCCAGTGCCCACTGTAAGCCAATGGGAGAGGTGCGTGGTGTTTTCTCTATGTCCTACTAGCTCTCTATTTTAAAAAAAGCTTTTAAAATTAAAAAACAACAACAACTACACGACCAAAATTGGGAATGGGGCCGTGCTTAGGCCTATTTTTGAAGGCCTTCTTTCGGCTTAAGGTTCCCCAGTCGCCATGATGATTCGTTGTCGATCGATTTTGGCGTTTACAACCCAAATACAGACATACGAATTTGTTGTGTATACATTTTCGAAGTTTCGCGTTTTTCCGCCGGTTTGGGACTTAGGACTTCTCTTGGAACTCTCCTGTGAGAATTGAGAGGAGTATATTTATATACTTGGTTCATAGGGGTGCAAAGCTACATAGCTACATACGTACTTACCATTTAATCACTCCACACACCCCTCAAAAATGGCACCTCCCAAGTACGCAGATCTAGGCAAGGCCGCCAAGGACTGTCTTTCCAAGGACTTTGTTGTTGGTGATGTCAAGTTCGAAGTTGCCACCAAGACTTCTACTGGAGTGGTATGTTAGGTTTATATTCATGCCTGTTATTACGTATCATTAAAGAGTGTGTGTATTTATTGAACAACTTAGATTGATTGACTAAGAGTACGATATAACGCATTGTAGGTACGAGCTAGTTTTAAAGTATTAGATATTTTAGGGGGATATTTATCTGAAAGTTGAGACTCCGGGCATCGTTTTCGGTGCATCACCTTACCGAAGATATTCACTCGGCAACCCGATTCCGACAGGAAACTGTCGTTTTGACCGTGTGGTCGTTACCAATATGCTTTGCAGGACGTATGTCACCTTGTAATACTGAATTGTACCTAATATCATGCTTTGAAGCTGGTGACTTGACTATGCCGTTGTTCGCGTATAGTTCCCTATTTGTGTTGCTTGTTGCTTCGAGTTTGACTGCTGGTTCAGTGGCTATTGGCGGGTATGGCGAGTCCTCTTCATTGTTTTGGAACACGAGATGTTTGGAAATGTAGATAGTTTGTGTACATAAATTTTAGTGTTCTATTAGTGAAGCATTCGCAAAGTTATTTTCCTGAAACGTTGGTACGCTCCTAGCGGACAGTAGCGGAGTAAGGACTTGAAGTAAAGATCAAGCAGGCACCGATATTCATATATATATATATATTGATTAAATGTCTATACACAGGCTTTCAAGACCATCACCACCAAGAACCAGAAGGACGGTACCGTTGATGGTACATGCGAGGCCAAGTACCTATACAAGCCATACAATTTAGAGGTAACCGAGAAGTGGAGTACCGCTGGTGTGCTACTACAGACCCTGTCCCTTGAAGGTCTAGCTGATGGTCTAAAGATTGACAACGATACCTCGTATAACACCAACAACGAGGCCATCACCTCAGTTGTTAAGGTCGACTATGTACAGAAGCAAATCCGTACCACCGCTGACGTCAATCTGCTTAAGAAGGTCGTGAACGCCACCAGTGTGTTCAACCACAACCAGGTGTTCGTTGGTGTACAGGCTGCTTACGATGGTGCCAAGGGTGCCGTTGCATCAAAGACCATTGCCGCCTCTTACATCGCCCCTGACTTCCAGTTCACTACCAGGTATGCTGAACTTGTTTGGGTTTATACGTGGGTACTCCGTAAACCACTTTGATTGCTGTACCTTTTGTTTATTATATAATTGGATTTTAAACGCACCTGTGACTCCACTAATAGTCAATACCGAGAGAGCAATCCCAGGTCAATATTTGAATACTATGAGTGCGACAGGTGTACATATGTATGTATATGTGGCGGGGTCCGGATTAAACGGAATGTATCCACCACACTTCACCTAATAATATTTTATCTTACTATGGGAGCGAGCCATATTGATCTTTTTCTGACAGACTTTTGGTGCCGGTTCGTTGTTAAGCGTGTCTGTGTGTTGTATACAACTTCTGGTATCAATGGTGTCCTTTTAGTGGCTGGCAGGGTATTCTGGTGTAGAAAAAATGCCCACTATACAGCGTGTGGGAATTGGTATATCTGGAAATTGGAAGTGAATGTAATGTTTCTGTTGCAAGCATGTATAGACAACTCGGATGTCATTGTGGGATGCAAATTACATACATTTTTGGTCGCTTGTGTTGATTTATACGTTGCACGCATAGCAGTATTAGTATCAATTTAGCCTATAAATATTTTTGACAACTAAAGGCGTGTGCACTTCTGTATTCTATTCAGCTTTGAATCAAATATGTTAGTGATCTACACAGTGTTAAATACCACGCGGACGACGTAGATGGCAAGGTCACGTGTTCGAGGGGGATCCCCGACATGCATGCTATTGTCGATACATACATCGTGTATTTTTAACTAAAGTACTCCTTGAATATCCCTTTACCAGCACTGATGGAGAGAAGGTGAGCTCTTCTCTGCACCACCGAGTGTCTGCACAAACCGTTGCCGCCGTTGCTTTTGGTTGGAAGAAGGGCACCAACGAGACCGACTTCGCTCTTGGTGGACACTTCAACTTGGATGCTGGTTCCTTCCTAAAGGTATGCATCGGTCTTTCATCTGAATACATACGACGTATGCAAGGCAATTCGTAATTGATACTTTCTCTGTACGTATGCGCGCAAGTTTTTTGGGGTTTCTGTATGTGTTTCCACGCTTCAAATAGAATGTCCGTGTGCTGTTTGTCTAAACTGTCAATATTTACATATTGCACAATTTATAGGACTTGGTTGATCACATATATGATTTGTACTGTTAATATACCCCTTTTAGAAGTATGTGTATCGCATTCGTTCAAACGAATGAATGAATATATGTAACCTTTCGATTTTGTATACTTGGACGAAAGCCGGCTCATGTAAAATGGGTTGGAAACTGTTATGAGCCGTAGTAGAGCTGTTTGAATCGCGGGTGTCCATGTTATAACTGATGCCCACTACACTATACTGTCTATGGTTATCTCATCAGGAACCATTGACATGCAGTACACATTCTGTCACTGTTGGATTATCTTTTTAAACCCCCAAGATGCTTGCTGATTTGCAAACTTGCGTTGTCTTCATTCACTACAGGCTAAGTTGACACACACCGGTCAGCTGACGTTCGGCTACACTCAGGTAGTCAGCCCCAACGCCAAGGTGTCCGTTGGTATGAACGTGGACAGCAAGAACCTTTCCACTGATGCGCACAGACTTGGTTTCTCCCTTGTTCTCTCCGCTTAGATTTAATATCCCAATCTCCTATCAAAGAATAAAGGTTGTTTACGGAGTTCAGTAAGAGCTTCCAAACTCAGTATCCTCCCTTGATCATAGTTTATTTTGCACCTTTAAGGTCAGTTCACGAGGTGTGCATAGTACATTTTTGTAGAGCTTAAAGTCTCCTTGTTTGTATTTTATAGCGCACCTTTTGTACTTTTTGAAGGTCAGTTCCCAGGGATGAAGTATACGGTGCTTTACCGTGGATAAAGATTTCTATTCGGCTTGAGCGAAGTATAATATTTTAGCACCAGTGTCGGTAGTACAGGCGAGCATCAGTATGATACGCACAGCCATGGACTGCATCTAGCAATGTACCGTCAGAGTGTGTGGGTGCCGCTCTTGACGAGAATGATCCATGACAATATAGCTTTTCTTTGACAGAAGCATATCACGGACTCTATCTCAAAATGATATATGAACATTGTGCACGGTTGAGAGTGTAGGGATGTATGAGGGGGGGGTTGTTTGTTTTTTTTCTGGCCTTAAGATTGAAGATGGCAATGTGCTTATCCCTTCAGTCTGTATAGTATACGTCATTGATTATGCTGCCCTAGATGACTATCCTAGTTGGAATCACCTTTACAGAACATATGTATGCTACTAGTATATGATACCCGCCACAGTCGCATCATACTCAGTTTAAAGTTCAATTTAGATAACGAAATACATGACGGAGCAATAGGATATTAGAGCTACCGCTCGCATTTATTCATAAATTCTTCTATCGTTAAGAACAGCAAATGTATAAGAGATGCATCTATACGTCAGTTTCACACCTGGAAGAGATAGCAAGTACATCTCCTGCTGCTATGTAAATATGTATGTAGGTGTGCAATATGTAAAATTGCTACAGATGTAGTTTTTCATCATGCAACAGTTGACCATTAGCTCGTCCCTTAGCCCATGCTCTGCGGTTTTTTTATAAAAATCGGCTTTTTCAAAAAAGTCAAACGGACACCAACACAAAAACTGATGACACCGATCCGTCCGATCGATCAGTCGATACGAGGGGTATGTTCTCTACTATGTAAATACTCGGAACTAATATTGTGGTAATTTTACTAAAGTAAAATAGATAAATAATAGCGCGCAAGGAATATCCGCCCATATAAAGGACTTGCGTGTGACGGCGTCCACTGCACACAACGCGTGCTGGGTATGGCTTAGATAGGACTGTGTTGTATAGATAGAGCTTACGTGCCGGTTTCCTGAGCTTATCTGTATTAAACGAAGGTTTTGGGAGTGTGCATACGGTGAGTGCGCAAGAGTCGCTAGATGCACACGCAAGTACAAGCAAGCACCGATGACCAGGACTTAGTATACTGTCTGTATAAAGATGACGCCAATGTGTAGTATATAGTATCGTATTCTTCGGTGTTTGAATCAAGATACCAGCTGTGTATACGTATAGATGTACACTTGCACGCACACGCAAGTGAACCATATCATACATATCTACGGTTATATACATTAACTATCGGCTATTATGGAGGAAACGATGGAGGAAGCACACCCCTATGTGGTCTTCCCAGGAATGATACCACCAGCGTACTTAGTGTCTCAGCTGCCCTTTCCCGCCCCTCTTCCTTTAGATGGGCCAGGGGTGGGTGCACCGAGCACATCGATACACTCCATCTTAAGAAACGATGCACATGTAACCCCACATAGCCTTGCAGTAGTAGGTGACTTGCTGACAAGTGTGAATGCACGTACGAATGGATTGCGTATTCCTAATGCTGTACCGTTCAGTGGTGTAAATGCTAACTCTGCATCAACACCGAGAGTGATATCGGCTGTAATGCAGCAACGTCCGGGTGTGTTGGATGCGATTGCAAGGGAACGTAATACGGAAGTGTGTGGAATGCAGCGTAACAGCACACATACAAATCAGATGAGCACGGATCAATCTAGCCACTTGTCACATGAGAATGTACATGTACAGCAGTCACAGAGACAACACTACCAGCAACAGCAGCAACACCCACAGATGAAGCAAGAAGGTGGTAGTCAACGAGATATGCAGCAGAGGCAACCCCAGAAACAACAGCAACAGCACGGTTATAGCGCAGGACCTCATTCTAGATACAATAACGGTGGTGAGATGGCTGCGGGGGAAAGCGGATTTAGGCCCTCCAGTGCAGATTATAGAGGATCACACACAGGCACGCACAATCAGACACACGCTCACGCGCATCATCATCCCCAGAACTACAGTAATAGTACTACGAACACACACGCAAGTGCACCTGTGTACTCGGAAAATAATGTGTCGTTGAAACATGATCCCAATAACCCACGCGTAATACATACAGTCAAGCAGGAGAGACCGCCCCAGCCCCACGATCGTCACTCGCACGGTGTGCATGCACCTGCAGTCAGGAGTGAGGGATTGGGACAAACCAACACCCATGCGAAACACCACAAGTATCATAGAGACTCGGGTAATGCGTGTATGCTGGGTGCTATTAGAGAGCAGCAAGGCGTTTCGCCTGGGTATGGGCCCAACCCTGTACCCATAACCATTCCACCGGAGTTGGAACAGGTGACCGCAGAGTTTCGCCCGGCTAATGCGTATGTGGAGAACCATGCACCCCACCAACAGGTACACAGCGCACACGGTGCACGTGAAGGTGTACAGCCTGTGGACAAGGAGGAGGAGGGGCGACAGATGCTGCAGAAGGGTCTGAAGCGCGATCAGGCACATATGAAAGGTATTGCTATCATTGCGGTTCTACAGCTTTGTTACGTGTGTCGAGTGCGTTATGTGTTGATATCCGTGTATAGAAAGCATGCAGGCGAGGAAAGTAAACTCGATTTCCGCATGCTGAATCAGTTGCGTGTGTGGATGGAGCTGTATATCAAGAGACAGGCATGGTGAACACGTGGCGGTATTTCATTCCAATGTGCAATTGCAGATTTATGTATGTAGACCTGTATGTATGTGTGCGCGTGTATGTATTTGCATTGCATTGACTGGTTGTGCCCCTATGCTCTTGCAAGCCCACTCTACTTTTGATCTTTATATCTTATAGATTAAATTATAAGACAGGTATTTGTACTTCGCTGCTACACTTTCCTATGGTGGTGTGTGTGGTTATGGGCTTTTCTTCGATTCACACAGTAGACTCGCATTCGCGAATGTGTATTACTTTTGATACATGGTTCTTTACATATATTTAGATGCAATCATATACTTCTCCAGGCCGCGCAAGGGACTATAGTATAGTGTTTACAAAACACTCTTTTCTTTGCAAAACACTTCTTTCGCAACGACACATCTAAATTTACGTATTGCTACATAAACTGCCGAATTACGATAACCCCTGAAGTCAGGAATACAAGAAATGGTTGCTTATGTGCCGTATTTGCCAATGGAACAGGTCATCGCAGAAACTCTCTCAAACGGGGACTATAAGCATGCATACTTGTATAGGCATAGCATCTTATAGATATGGATTCGATAAGATTATCATTGGATTTCGTTAGTCTTTGGTTGCGTTATAAGCTAATAGATCATAACCGCACCACAGGTACCCATCAAACGCCGCAGAAGCCCACTAAATCAGCTAAGCTGGGCAGGCGCACATCTTCCTCCAAGAAACGCGATGCAAACTTCGATGGCACGAGATCGGGTGAGAGTACCTCACGGAAACCTCCGCAAGAGAAGACGCATGTCAGAGGTACTTATGCTTACATGCATATAATTAAATGTATATTTATCGATGCATATGTATGAAATGATAGTGGGCCTCCTCGTTTATACATATCTTATTCTGGCCGATCCTCTAATCGATGGTCAGTCCAGTGGGCGCAACTGAATGGGAATACGAGATCATTTTATCGGAGCACCGTACTTGTCCTGATGCCAATGAGTTGTACACTCTTAGGGTGGCAGCGGTATACAGTTGATAGGTCATGCACTTTCACGACGTTGATAAACCAAGTTTATACACTTTTCGCAGATAACACAACACCTGGGAGCAAAAGCTTCGGCTCCATAAAGAAACGCGTGGAGGCAGTTATCTCCAGTGACTCCATGCGCTATGCTGAAACAGGCGATATGGCTGACTTCAGAAGCTTACCTCGAAAGAGCCTGACTGAGTTAAGGTATGCACTGAAGCATATGTATATGTCTATGCGGTTACATTTGCGTTCATATATATATATTGACAGTTTGCTCTACGCTGGCGTACTGCTGTAGACGCTGAACTTGCGATAAAACGAGGTTAAAGACTCATTGCAGTCTAGTCTGTGCTGTGTATGTCGATCTGCGCATATAAGCAATGTCGGTTAGCGATTATCACCACTCGGCCGAACTTGATTGCAAATGAAGGCATTTCATCAGCCTCATAATTTGTGGTTCATTGAGTCCATTACCGTTTATGTAAACTGGTATCCAACCTTCAACCACAAATGCCTTTTATCTATTACATAGCAAAAATATATATATTCAGAAAATAAAATACCAGATTCATAAAGTCTGCAACTCTCTGTACAATCGTCGGTGCTGCGCAGCATTGGAGTGTGTGATCTGTCGCAGTGGAAACCCGCTAAGCCAAATACATACAATTCGCATCTGTATTGGAATATTCATTTTTTATTTTTTTTTAATAATCACAACGAGAAATCCGATTTGTTTTTACCTTTGTAGACGGATAAAAAAATTAAGCATACAGTTCAGGCTACCAACCGCTTTACATAGCTTACTACCGTACTTATTTGAGTGGGCGGTTTCATCGTACATCCTATACCCATTCCAAAGTCAAAAGATTTTTAATTTATGCATACTTCGTTCAAGCCAAGCATACTTTGCAGTCGTGGGTAGAAGTGACTGGTTTTATTCAGTTGGTACCAACTCTGTATATACAATTCACATTACAATTGATCAATCATTCTATATATAACATTCAACCCTGACAATCGTTGAATTGTACGTATTATATTCAGGCTTCAGCTCACTTTACAATCGGCGGTGCTGCACCGCATTGCCGTGGATGATCTGTCACAGTTGGTATACCTCATGGACCGGCACATCACCGCCAAACGTGAAGTGAAGTTGAACTCAGTATGTCAGTCGGGCCAATCAAGTGCAAGATTAGGTCCTTATGATGATTTTTTTGTCTGTATCGGTTGTTACTATGAGAATCGATTGACAAATGCACACGTTTAGCAGTCGCATACGATTTTGATTTCTTGTTCAGACATTACAAGTAGGAAGCTGTACATATCAGCATTGCTCGTGTATTTAATAAGCGTCATTGTTCGAGTTTCAGTAATTCTGTATAGCTTCCCGGGATTTTGAAAATGCTGTCACATAGTGTCACAATGTGATTGAAAAGCGGCTTCTGTGAAAGATATATGAAACCTTTTGAGTTCATTATTTTATCTGAACATGCTTTATGCAATTTGAGTGTGGAGGCAATCATTTTCTGGCGACTGCTGATTTGTGGTTAAAGCCCGGATGGACCTTTTGTGGATAATTAAATACTTCTTGTGGTATATGTAGCTGATTTTTAGTGTGTCGTTGTTTAGGGTTCTATATGTAGCTGATAGACCGCGCCTGCTCGTTCCCAGCAACATGTAGCTCAAGTCACGTGACATGAAGCGTACGTTACATATTTAGAATGGCATTAAAAGAGGTTTGTAGTAATTACATATAGCGGATGTATTCTATGCCTCTTTATCCTTAAAACGTGCAACTTCAGGCACGTAAAATGTAAAGACATAGCATGACTGTAGTGTTTGAAGTAGAGTGCTGTGCTTTCTTGTGTGATGTATCGTCCAGTACAAGCAATCACACTAGCTTTTGCCTAGCTGGACATGCGCAGCTGTATCCATATCACAGAGTATCGGTATCACACACAACCAACCAATCACATATAGCTTGAGTCAATTACGTGATCACATGCATTACCACAATGCATTCTCTCTAATATATCACATGCAGGATTCTTCTGATCACGACTTCGAGGAAGTATTGGTGGGATTGGAGGCAGCGCATATCATTCTCACTCTAGTGACCGCACCCAGCATCCCCATTGAGGTATGACGTATATTGACTGGCTGGTTTACAATGGTATTATAAGATAACCACAGTTACAGTGACTTTGTAGTGGTTTGAGATATCCCTCGTACTTTGCGTAACTGGTATACAATGGCTTTGTTGTGGTTTGAGGTATGCGTTATAGCAGTGGCTGATTCACAATGGCTAAGCCATGGTTTGGGTGTCTCATTCGGGCTATATGGCAAGTATTTTTGTATCTGACTGTGGCAAGTGTTTTTGCACGTGACCTTTTAACGTTCAATGTCTGTTAGGATGTGACATTGTTCGTCTGAGTAGTTGTGGAGCCAAATATTTCTGATAAGTACAAATTCACAGTGAACAAAAATTTAAGTTTAAGTTGTAAAGCTCATGCCTACTGCCCTGAATGGTGTATATGGCCTGATGAATTGATTTGACTGTGATTTATGGGTTTTGTTTGTACCACTCTTGCCCTCATTGTGCATATCTGCAATTTGTAGTCTTCTTTTGTAACTTACAAAAGTCGAAAAGTTGAATATTGCCGTACTAAGATAAGAACTCTATGTGATGACATAGTGTCGAGAAATTCGTATGATCATATGAAAAGCACTGAGAAGCATTTGTTCGAGATATGTTAGTTGGCGCACTTCTCAATTTAACAAATCATCGATATCCCAACACACTTCTGCAATAGCCGCATGGACTTATTACCTATTCTTTTACATATGTTGGTCAATCTACTCAAAATTGTTTTCTGAAATGTGCCACAGATAAGCACGACGTTGCCGTTCCATTTGTCGTTGCTGTAGTTTCGACCACAGATGAACGTATCATTTGCCATTTTATTAATGGTTTCTTTTTATTCCTGGTCACAGATATACATTGAAGACTACCTAACCAACACTCTGCACTTTGTCAAACATCACATCACCAAGACTTTATTTCGGCCACATCACAATACGGACGCGTCAGGTGTGTATACGTTAGCATGAAGCGCGCGTATAGGAATTGCGAGGTGCGTGTAATAATAGCAGGAGTGGGCTAGTGTTGTGCATATGAATCCCATACGTGCACTCGTGTCTGTCGGTAGGGAAAGGGGGTGTATGTTTGTATATGTGATTGCTTATCTACTGTTTGTATCGGTATGAGCGTACAGATGTATGTATACGGCAGCTGGATGATAATAAAAGTGATTGAGCTTCCCAACCCAATGAACGATGCTCGTAAACACTCAATGCTAGATCAATGCTAGATCAATACTAGATTCACAAACAATGACGCGAGATGTACCACGGCGCGGAAGCTTTAATTTCAACTACACCATAAGTGCAATTCTGTCGCATTTGCCCCGGACCAATTTTGTCGATATATTCTGATCTACGTACAAATTTCACAACGTATTTCCAACTATCGCCTTTCTATCGCATACCGCAACACGGAATTTTACCATAACCAGAGCCGAAACAGTCGAAAAAGAAACCGAGTGCCAACTCCGCCCCAAAAATCAGTGCTCATGCGCAACGGCAAATATTGTAGGTTCTTATGTCTATCTTTTGCCCTCGCCCCGCGAACATAAAGCTCAAGATAACGCATGTGCATCTTGTCTTCGCCGTTTGAATTATTCTGGTTGTTTTGTGCCATATATCAGCACGTATGTATGTTTAGACACATGTAGAATTACATATATATATATATATATATATATATATATATATATATATATATATATATATATATATATATATATATATATATATATATATATATATATATATATATATGTATGTATGTATGTATGTATGTATGTATGTATGTATGTATATGCATATATGTATACATATATGTGTGTGTGTGTGTGCTTGCAGGGTCACGAAAATAGGTTACGGCGCCTCACCTATTGTTCGAACAATCGTTTCCACCATCTCCGATATAACGGGCATGCGATTATGATCAAACAATCTTCTGACCTTGTCGAGATTAGCCTGGTTCTCGTAGAATAATCAATCACGTGCACGCAAATTCTTTCATCGGTTATGTCATTCTCCGATGCTCGTTATTTTTCGCGGGGCTTGTTTCAAGGACTCGTACCAATGTGCAATTGACCCAAATTTAGATCGCGCAATGCTTGCTGCACTTCAATTCGTGAATATTGTCGTTTATCTTGTCAGCCAACAGGTTTGGAATTGTTTGGAATTGTTCCTCTGATTGGTTGGAATAGTCCTTCGGAATGTTAATAATATATTTTCCCAATATAATTTCAAAGTATCTGAAATACGCGTCTGATTGGTTGGTATACCTCGTTGGTATTTCTAACCCTTGCAGCACTCTGTACACGCGGTTATGTGTTGTGATGGAGCGGTTCTGCAATCTCCTGTCTCTTCAGAACTGCACCGACGAGTTCCTTCTAGAGGTGAGTATTATTGGCACGCCTATATCATCTCATGTTTTGAATTAATTAGAATGGCCAATTCAAAGTTGTGTGTATGTACATAATTTGTATAGTTGGTCAATGTTAATGACAATAACTAATATATTCGTTGTTGAAGGACACCGTGACAAACGATGCAGCAAGTCTTTATTGACTATCATCTACTCAATATTGTGCGAAGTCTCCCTTCTTGTTTCTCTTATATATCCACTTCCGTAGCTGTTATTTTAATTACTATTCAACGCTGTTGGGTTTGACATGTTAATACAATGATACTTTAAAGTATACCACACCGCTATCTCTCAAAAATAGTTATCAATTATAATTTGGACCCCAATACACCACTAATGGAAAGGCACATTAGTGTGCTATCTGATACATCGGAGCTCAACTACGCTGTCCTTGAGATGCGATCCCCTACTTCAATCCGAAAATACATACATACAGCTCCTTCTCTCTCTGGCCCCAGATTACCACCTTGGCGTTAAACAGTTTCACATACGCGCCCGATGACTTATGCGTCAGGACCATCGACCTCGCCGAGCTGCAGGGCATCAGTCTGCACTTGGTTTGTACGGTATGTCGTAAGCTCTTGCTTGTATTTAGGTACATACGTACATTTTTAGAAGTATAATACATAGGTTTAGAATGTATGCCACATAATTCAGCAGATTGGTACACTTTTATCTACATACCGACCTCTCGAGCTGCAGGGTATCTCGGTCACATGTTTTTTTTTTTCAGTATAACCACACACAAACGTATATACACGTGTAAGGTGTATCTTCCAACGGCTTGATACACCGGGACATACGTACTGTACTACATTCTGGCATACACCGGTGTATTAGCTTCAATTAAGCAACTCCAAAGAGCTCTGGATTGCTGATACTCGTATTGTTTTTGTATACTGACCTGTAGGTGACAAGGCGTTATCATCGCCACCGAGAGAACGTTATGTACGACATTCTAATGTTTCTGAATAAACTCACCACGGCCAAGAAGAACCTGCGCATATTCCGGTATGCAAGTTCAGCCTATTTACCGATGCGTATGTATATAGATATAGATATATATATGTGTGTGTGTGTGTTTGTGCGTTTGTGTGTATATAAGTTCAAGTCATCTATGTATAGACATCTATGTAAAGACATCTCTATAGAGCCAGTGGTACACAAGCACCGAGCCTTCCCACGCTGATTCATGAATGGAAAGAGACACGTTGTACATCAGCTGGTGTCGCAAACTACACACGAATTATCTACGAAAAACTAGGCAACCTCCATTGCATAAAGCCGATATGTGACTTGCAAAGTCCCATATCTCGTCAAATATTTCATTAAGACTCTGCTCTCGCAGTACATGAACACCGCTTGCTCTGCGCCAAGACCATGGTCTTGCCGTATTCACTATGTGTGTCATATTTGACAACAAGAAGTTTGGACGATTCCATGGTTGATATAGACTGAGAGCTACATCGTATATGTCCAGAAAGTTTAGTACGCTATAGAATGGGCATGACATGATTCGGGAGATTAAGTGTTTCTCATACCATCCATCGCAGAGTGACTGAATAGAGAATTATTGATTGCGTATAACAATTTCGGGTCAAAAACTTACTCTGGCAGTCTTGTTGTCATTAAGCTGTGCTCGACCGACCGCGAGCAAACGCAAATCAATTTCAGGAAATGCACACGCGAATTTGACTTACTTTTATTGAATCTCAGCTCAAATTGGTATATTGTCACTCCGTTGTTAAATTAGAACGGAGTTAAAATTTTATATCAAAAATTACAATATTAGGTATGAAACTAGTAGAAAGGATAGAGCCCGACACTATGCTCATAGCCAAGTTCGTATTTAATGCAAACCAGAGGCCAGGTCTCATCAAAAAGAAACTGACTACAAAGTACCTGTCCTGTCCAGCTATGAACCTGATCGAAGGGCTGCTACACAACCCTGTCTAATCTCATACAAACCTCGTAGCAAATTTCTTTTTGCCCTATATTTAATTGAATTTTCTTCAATGACGAAATTAGTTGAAAGGACGTGCCACAAAGCCGTGTTCAGTATCTCCACCCAGATTCCGAAAACGAATAGCGAACTTGATTTCCTCCTAAATAAGTCGAATTTGGAGTGGCACAGCACACGACCATGTTCACTAGCCTCACCCTAATCAAATCAACCAACCAACCTCTGTCCCACAACTCGATTCTTAGAACACTCTAACAACCTTTTTTGTATCACACGTACATCTCTAGTTATGAAGCCAAAGGAGGAACACAGCACACTTCCATGTTTATGACGGCGCTAGTGGTGTGCGTGATCCAGAGTTTTACCGCAGATCAGTCGGAAACCGCTCTGGTCAAAGAGTCTGACGAGCAGGTGAGCTTAACTGATTGTGTGTGTGGGAATTGTACCATGTATCATGCTTTTGTATGTTCTTCCGTGTTGTGTTAGTACGTATCCACTTTCCGTGTTGGTTCTGTTTTACTCAAGTCGTGTTGCGTGTGTTTGGGTTCAGGGTTTTTTTTTAATTTGAAAATGTGTTTGTCTATTTATGTGATCTATCCTACAATTCGTGTGTGTGTTACATCTACATTTGCTGTCTGTGGGTGACGATACCGTATCCTGTTCCATCATTTATACCAATCCATCAGACTTGCGTCGTTATCGTGCGATTGACTATCATCATTTTTCCCGATATTTCAGTGCCAAATTAAACACAACGTGCGGTACCCCCGCATGTTAATTATATAAATTCGTATCGTCGTACTACACTGTATCTACAACTATTGCTTATGTTCATATACTTTCTGTATGTTCCATTGTAGACTATTCTGCACCTATGTGCTTTCAGATCAACATCGTGCAATACATAGGCTGTTTTTTTAAGCAGTATGGTGCTCCTTTTGTGCAGCAGGTGAAAAATTCTGACGGGCAAATCACAGAAGCTAACGCTATCCGCGCATATGAATCAGCAGTCGCCACCGCAAGTGACTTTCTGTCCAAGTTCTTCCGAAAGTAGGTGTAATTCTTGTGTGATAGGTACTTCCCACTTGCATCTGTGCAAGTAGGTACTTTTTTTCCGAACATGGGTGTCCATCCGCTAGTGTCAATTACTTCCCACTTACTATTGCGCCAATCTATTCAAGGCCGTTCGAGTGTAGGTGTCTATGCTTGTGTATCAATGCTCCCCGTATCAATGCACACTTCACTACTGAGCCAGGCATGCAGTCGTCCCTCTGTATAACTGTTATAGACAGGGAGAGTGTCATGTTTGCGCCCATCGCATCCATCGTTTTTCTTTGTACAACTACGGTGTGCTCTTTGTACAACTATGTTGTGCTCTTTGTACAACTACGTTATGCTTTTTGTACAACTACGGTGTGCTCTTTGTACAACTACGGTGTGCTCTTTGTACAACTACGGTGTGCTCTTTGTCAACTACGGTGTGCTCTTTGTACAACTACGGTGTGCTCTTTGTACAACTACGGTGTGCTCTTTGTACAACTACGGTGTGCTCTTTGTACAACTATGGTTTGCTCTTTGTACAACTACGGTGTGCTCTTTGTTCGCACGTGTACAACTCTATATCGCCAAAGCAGTGTAAACCGCAAAGTACAAACTAACACGCGCACACACGCAACCAAACACCCTTCCTGTCACATTCAGAGCAAGCACTAAGCAAGAAGGCGAAGTTTCTGTCAAGGAAATCTTCATGAACTTTCTGGAAGACTTGTTAGGCCTGCTCAACATCCCGGAATGGCCTGCAGCTGATATGCTACTTTCTCGTATGGTGCTGATCATGGTATGCACATTTTTATGAACTCAATGGATGTATTGGCATGTCGAGCGAACTGAGTTATGCGTGCATAATAGGGGTCTGGGAACACAAGTTGGATGAGAGCATATGCGTAACACGGCATGTGTGCATAGAAGTCTGTATGGGTGCGCAGATTCAGGGCCGAGATTGTGTCTGGATGTGAACATGGGTGATTACAACCAAAGCTTCGACAACATTCATTGTTCAATATACTCTGCGATGGTATCCAGACAGGCGACTCTGGTGTCTAGTTGCATGCTGTAGTCTGCAATTAGTTATGAACTGCAACGTGCGGGATGGAATTCCGGCAGCTATGTCGAATTTGCACACGTTTATGTATATATCAGAGTGTAGATTATTTGCCCAATGCTTGTCGACACCATGTGCGTTGCAGAGTGGACTAGTGCACAGTGGGTATATCTCTGAAATAATGTGAGAAACAAAGTGGGAAACATGACGTAAAAGGAGGAGGGTAAGAAGACTTTGTAGGATACTAAGATGAGCTCACATTGGATTTGCATTTTTTTTTTTGGCTCTAACAACGATCACTGTTCTGGTTTTTCCAGTTTGATACGTTATCGGGTACTAAAGTCGACGCCATGGCGCGAGGGTTTGCGTTGGACTGCATCGGAACCATTGCTAAGCAGCTCAAAGCACAGACAGATGGGGTCTCAGTGGTGGCGCTTATGGAGATTATCCGTGAACGACAGGTAGAACACATTGCTTCCATGTGCACTACTAATCAAGCACTCGTGTATGTTTTACTTGAATACACAGATGTATTGGTCTGCTCCCTTTTTCATATGATACGTCAAACTTACACACATACGGGTAAATACGATATATATAGTTATATACTCTTTGCGTTGCAAACACAAAATTTTGTATTCACGTTATGTCTATACATGTAAATACGAGTACATAATTTGAATGCACACGTATTGCGAACCCGCAAAGTTCTAATCGATTGATCCTTTTACATGCGCCCATATATAGGCTACTTCAGAGTCTACGGAAGACGAGTTAGCGCACTGTGTGTGCGGTAAGGGATACTCAGGTGAATTTATGTTGGAATGTGACGGCGGCTGCCGCAAATGGTACCACGGCTCGTGCGTAGGCGTTCCCCCAACCTACTCGTAAGTATTAAGTCGTGCACATTACTATATTGCTGATCTGGAAATTTCTATTTGCGAATTTGTATATATTACGGCATACTTGCTGTTATTTATTTGTCCATTTGCAAGCAATATGATCTCTAAACCATGACATACCCGTTTGTAGGTACTATGACCATACAGGCTATTTTATACCCATTAGCAAGTATTGTGATCTGTGGGCTATGTGAGAGAGTGAAAAGTGCCATCTTCGTGTGCGCGTGAAACTTACATAGTCGTTTGGCGGTGTGCGTTGGTTTCCGAGTAGATAGATAAGTGGCATATACTTCTCGTTGCGACATTCGGACGGTGCTTTCATTTGAGCCTGATTCTCTTGATATTTGTTCTTGTACCTGTTGCCCATCAGGTTGCATTCCCGCTTTGTGCACTTACAATGAGCATCAAACGCAAACATGCACCGATTATTATTTAAATAAAGAATCCACGCATGTGCAATTACCCTTTGTATGCAATTAAATCTGCACACCCATATTTGGCCATTGCATGTATATATACACACATTTCAAATAGCAAATGCTAGTTGCCAAGCTAAAAACTCGCATGTGAACACCTTGCATACTTCCACATACGAATACGTATTATTGTACGTACAAACATAACCTCTGTTCCATGCGCTCACAAATCTCCCACCTCTGCATCCGTCATCGGGCTATAGAATCCCTGGAACCTTCAGACCACCTAAACCTTGACCCTAAAGCAATACCATAAACCCTGAAACCTTACGCCCCAATACCCGACAGAGGGGAGTGGCTGTGCAAAGTGTGCACAGATCATCAGAATGCCACAGACCACGCCACCAATGACATACGATCAAAGGAGAGCTTTCAGCTGCAAACGTATCTCTCTGCGTATCTGAAGGGAACACACACCAATGCAACGGTGGTGGACCAGAATTCGCGCAACGCACGCAATTTCTACCACGCACAGTGGGTAGTTGCGATGCAGAAGGTGAGCGGATGTATGTGTGTTTGTTTTCATAACCATGCGCACGATATATACAACGGTTAGTAAAAATATCCTATGTGCCTGTTCAGTCGTAGCTAGGATATACGTAGTCAAGTGGGGTGAATATGTACACTTTAACTGGTTTTTAGCATGAGATACCATTTCTTTGGGTTTCTGGGCTATTAGTTACGAGCGGTGGCGAACATGTACAATGTGAAATTCACACACACATACAAGTTTTTATAAGGATATGTATAGGTTGTATTAGATACATATAGATGCCTTTTCTTGTTTCTATGCCTGTATATGTCGAGTGATTCAATTTTTGTCGGCTGCGCTATAAGGATGCGAGGTAAGTTGGATTTCTTCATTAGAGCAAAATAAGAATAGTTAGAGGCGTCTACGATATGTTCAGGTTTGTAGTTTTATATTTCTATCGACAATAGGGATCAGAGTCGACTATCCGGAGTAAAACCTTGTAGCACCTGAAGTGTTTTTGCAACTCATTTTTTTTAGCTACTGTGTATTAGTCACCGTTGATGGATAAGATCATACAATGACAGTTTGCTGCGTAGTCAACTAATAAAATAACACATTTTGACAGCCGCTTGCAAACCAAATCTTCTCAGGGAATTGATCACCCATCTTGACCATCATTCTCACAGGATTCCGCTCTCCCGGAGAAGTTCACCCGGGCCGAGTTGGAGTTCCTTACTGAATCTGTCAAGCGTCGCAATGAACTCTGTACTGTTTGGTCCACAAAGAGGTTAGTCATAGACATGGTATCGTATTTATATATGTCCACTTATGTTTGGAAAGCAAGATATCTTGATGTGTGTGTATTGTATATGCGAGTGTGTAGGTAGATGTTTTTATATAACAGCATATATATTGTTATATAATGTTATATTTTGTTATATATTGTTATATATTGTTATATGTTCACAAGTAGATGTCAAAAGCATTTCGTGCCTCACGTGCACATCTTTGTGTGTGCGTAGCACATGCGTAAAACAATGTGTAAAAGTGTATTGATTTGTGGTGCAGTATAAACAGCACATGCAGATGCAACAGAATGACATGGTGGCAGGACCACACACTCATACACACGTGCAGTCATGAATGTGAAATCCATTTCACTAAGCTACATACGCACTCATAGCAAGGAATTCGACTGGACAACATTTCAAAATCTGTTTTATCGTCCCTAAGGCTCTATTTTGGGTGGATTCGATCGCGGGTTTAGTAAGTTTGCGCAAATGCACTCGTCAGTGGCATTATATACTTACCAGAAGCACACCTTTCCACCGCAAACGTATTGTTCGATATATATATATATATATATGTGTGTGTGTGTGTGTGTGTGTATATATATATATATTTATATATTATCGTACACTGATATACTATTACTATACATTACAGCGCTCCAGACGAAACAACAACGAACGAGAGTCCCCTTAATCGATATCTGGCGTTGAGTGCGGTGCGATGTCTGTCGGATGTGTCGAGTTTGTCCCTGTACCGCTATACTGAATTGATTATACGTAGAGTGCTGAACGAGTGCCTGGGAAGCACCATTATAATGCGCTCCAAGGCTATGAAGCAGTTGAATGGTATGTAAGGAAGTTAATGGATCTGAACTATTAACGTATATGGATCTTACACAAAGACAAGTGCTCATATTTTTTATCTAGACATTCGCATATATGTATGTATGTATGTACGTGTATATTACTAGTGACAATACATACATATACATCGCCTAATTTGTGTACTTTTGTCACTACCAATGATATGTCCTGGTATTCTTTGTATCTTTGCAGGTGTACCCATGGGTATACCAGTAGTGTGCTTAGCATAAGTTTGATGGTGGCAGTTGATAAACAGACTGTGCTACTCTCACACACACTTGTTGTGGCATGCTGTGTATCCACTCGTCTATGTTTTCTTTTCTTCATTTTCCGTGCTCATCTTTTGTGTACTATGGTGCAGTCTGTACAAGTACTTATATTGTGCCCGTACTCCTGTAAAGAAATATATGCAGGTCTATGAATTTGTTTATATATATATTGTGGACTTGTCAAAATACCATCATGTGCTATGCAATGAGTTTCTACAATGCAGCACATCTCACAGTTTCCACCACACACTCGAATATTCCATATAAAATCACGCATACGATATAGTATACAATTACAAATGTCACACCAAACATGTGTATGCACAAAATCTTAGTGTATCAACAAATCATCACGAATTTCTCCCTTTTTTTAGTAATCGTCGAAGTCTAAAATGAACAACACCACGCTGCATGTGGCGTGGGCTTTTATTCTAAACCTGTATCGCATGCTAAACTCATATAAATAGTTGTATGCCGTTCTGCCATCTCATTTTGTACGCGGCACTTTTGTGCAAGAGCATTTGTATTTTTATGAATTAGCATATGTAACACAGTGCGCACGTACCTAATGTACTGCTTGTACGAAATGGGCTGCCGGTAGATACGATGGGTATATAATGACGAAATGTATACTTCGAAAAAGTGCCACTATATCATACCGTATTCTCATTCGTACGTATCGTATACTGCACAAACTAAACTCATCTCCAGGCATTATCACGGCGGATCCCAAGCTATTGGAGACCAAGGCTGTTGCTGACACTGTGATGGGCAGATTACGCGACAAACAGCCCTCTGTAAGAGAAGCCGCTGTAGAACTGGTCGGGCGTTTTATGATATCCAACCCAGGTATGGTATGCTGTACTACACGGCTGGTGTGTAGTATATGTATACTGATACACATTAGGTATCGTTTGTCTCATGTACCTGGATATGTGTAATGGGGCAGTTCGGGAGACTCGGGAATCGACATCTGAGTGTGCGAGTTTTTGCATATATACAGCTGTATCATATCACAGCACTGTATCTGCGTCTCAGCTCGTTGGTATTATATGATTCCTCACATATCTTTTTGTGCTTTCTTATTAAAAATTACTCCCTCTACTTCATCCCGCTAAAGGACATTATTTTATCTCCGTTCATCAGAATACACCAACAGATACTATCCTGAGGTCATCACACGACTGGAGGACACCGGTAAAAGTGTGCGCAAAACTGTTATCAAAATTCTGAGCGAGGTAGGTCAATTATTTGACATTGAAGTGGTATGACACTCCTTATACATATGGCGCAATTTATATTAAAAAGTGAAGGTGGTAGTTTCTACTCGTGCATCACCTTCTAGCCAGAAATCGCTGTTCAGGTTTGTTGAATGAGCCTTGTGTGCACAATATCTGTAGGTTTGTGAGGTTCAGCCGAATAACCCAGAGATCCCGGCTATCTGCACGTCCATGCTGCGCCGAGTGAGTGACGAATCTGACAACATTCGACAACTGGTTCAGAGGACATTTGAGAAGATATGGTTTTCACCACTGCCAAAGGCTAGGGAGGGTTCCAGTGCCTTCGAAGTAGAGCGAGAACGCCGCGTGAGGTATGAGGATATAGGGGAATGTAAAGTTTTGGGAAGCTTGTATTTGTGTGAAGTGATGGTAACATAAGTATCAATCGCATATAATGCGTATTCGTGATCATATTTGCTATCAAATGTGGAATTGTTGTTCCCGTGTGTGTATGTATGTATTTCTACGGAATATCTGTGTAGATGTATATACTTAAATGAAGAAGTTCAAATGTGCAAAGAATTTTGCAGACATGCAAGCATATTCTACAAACATATATGTATGCGACAATCAGTATCTTCGCCGATATTCAGAATCTATGAGAACACATGCATTATAGCATAAACAACTCAGTCCAGCACACAATACAAATGTACCCAAATAAAAAGAAAGTGGGTTCGTGAGATTGTTTTACATTTACCAAGTTACTTCGTTATCTGTACAAATCTATTCCACCATATGAGCCGATATACTACAAAACATCTAGATATCAGCACACATGTTCACGTGTATGATATCCGTAATTTGGCAACACCTTGTCCGCTGAGAGTTGTGCACACATATATACCTATCGACATATTCTACTTAGCACAGGACTATTTGGGATTGCAAACTATAACACCTTCTCACACCAGTTCCGCACTAATATCGCGACAGCTTGATCAAAGGGGTGGTCAGATCATTACGTGTGAACAACAGTTCCTCCGAGTGGATGTACGACCTAGTCAAGAACGCGGCTGACAACGACACCGATGATGACACTCTGCATCTCTATCAAGCCCTGGTACACTGTTTGAAGGAGCGCGTGTTGGAGGTGGAGGCAAAGATAGCGTCAGCAGCGCCCGATACGAAGAAGTTACTGGTATGTTCAAGTCCGTATGTTTTTCGTATTTTATAGGTAGTGTGGTCTAGTTTGGGCGTTATACGTAGATGTTCCCCAATCATGGGTGATGTATTGGTGTTTGTTTGACCCAAATACGCCGTCTGAAGGAGCGCGTTCTGGAGGTGGAGGCAAAGATAGCGTCATCAACGGCCGATATAAATCCATCATTGGTTTGTTTCAAGTTCAGATTTCATTGGTAGTTACTGGTTGTGTGTCTCCGTATAGTGGTACGTTGTTGGTTGTGTGTGCAAGTATGGTGTCTGGAAAGCCTGATATACTTTACTGTCTGAAGGAGCATATAAAGAAATATTATATTTTCAGGGTTGGGTTATCGGATGTGCCTATGTACGTATGTGCATGTGTGCACGCTTTCGTGTGTGTTTGTTTACTTGACCTATATACTCGAGTATGTAAAGCAAATGCATTAGGTACCGCAGCACTTACTGACTGTCAGAATAGTATACATGGTGTGGAGTGCCAATATATATGTGTGTGTATGTATATGTATATGTATATGTATATGTATATGTGTATATATATATATCAGACATTCGGATTAGCTGAGCGCTTGAAATAAACAGAAAGCCAAATTTGCGTTGTACCGTTGTACAAGAATTACTGCTATGTTGAGAAGGACAGTCCAAGTCGCCGTATTGTGGCCCTTCTGTCTTGCCTAAACTCCGT
Source organism: Sphaeroforma sirkka (assembly GCA_001586965.3). NCBI lineage: Eukaryota > Ichthyosporea > Ichthyophonida > Sphaeroforma > Sphaeroforma sirkka. Next base: position 28,009 of record LUCW03002118.1, on the reverse strand, counting down.
TTATCCTACCCTATTCCACTCAGAACGACGATCTATTGGATACGCTGCTGACCATGCTGCTGTTCACCCAGGCCATTCCCTCCATCATCGTTCCCCACATGCCAGTACTGAGTGTGTACTTGGACGAGATACCAGGTGTGTGCATCCGTTGTGTTCGTGGATTCGATATGTTTCGTCTGTGTTAAGATTCAGACCCGTATTTTGAATTTCAAAGGAATTGGGGTTCAAGCGCCGTTGTCCTTGGCCCACTTATGCTCGCGGGTATATTTCCACTTAAATCCATGTGGTCCATAAGTAGAATAGCTCTGTATGCTTAATTTTGCGTTTAGGTACTTGTTACGAGCTCCATTTGAGTTTTTTAACATGATAGCCTACAATAGTATCCAAATTTACTTATATTTTGGTGCCGTCACTAGTCGATAGCTATGTTGAAGTATCTTGGTTTAGTTTGCAAATTATGAGCTTCTTGTAGTATCTGCGAATGAGGATCTGTACTACTCACAAATGCCGGTACATAGTTCATTCCTGACTTCTATGGAAGTTGTGTATAATGTGAGTGCTTAGGATACACAATGTTTGTTAGCTGCTGGAGATGGGCTGCGAACCCATGTTGGGTTTCATCCTTATTTCTACCATCATTTGATGTTTTTGTCAATTCTCGTCTAAACTGAACTAATTTCTCGGGTGCGCGTGTGGTGTGAACAGAGCCAGTGCTGGTGATACACAAAGTGTGCTTGCCGCTGGAAATGGGTAAAAAATGGATATCAAATTTCATCTCTATCATGTGATATTCTATACATTATTGCCTATTCTAATTTCTGTTTCTCCGGTGTGTGTGTGTGGGAACAGAGCGGGTTCTGGTAATACACAACGTGTGCCTGTTGTTGGAAATGGGCTACAAGGTGCTAGACTCTCCCGACTCAAAGCTTGTGGCATCCGACGAGGCCAAACTGAGAGAATTGCTCATCAACAAGCCATGGACGGCCCACACCCAGCTAGTAAGCACACATTGACAATTGTTCATTTCATACGTTTACGGACACGCACACGCAGACGCAGGCATTGCTCATAAGTACTTGCATGTACATACACTCGCTATGCTCAACGTGCATATGCACAACCACATGTACATTGGGCTATTAGATGCACATATACACCGTGGTCACGTATACGCACACGCATACACGTATGTAGACACCGCCGATCTGTTAAGAGAACAAATACTAGCCTGTTATGCACTGTCGCGGACATGCACACGTTCCCTTTGCACTAGCAAACTCGCTACTGTAGAACACAAGAAAATTTGTCAGTTGTGACTGCAAGTTGAAGATTGCATCTTCGAATTGTGAACCACAATATTTTTTATTGTCGGTACCGATGTTTAATACTGATGGCTATTAGTAGAAAATAGGTTGCATGTACCTCTGTGACGTTCACAATATTTCGTCTCGGCAGTGTAAGGTAAACTATTATTAAGCCCTCAGTCCAAATTCTGGAAGACCTCATAAATTTATTTAAATGTACATTGACCGACTGTTATCTTTTAGCCAACCGTGACTTATTGTAATTTTAGTACAGTAACTACGCTAATGCGTTCACACATATACTCGTCAACTTCCGTTACTATATATATATATATGTGTGTGTGTGTGTGCGTGTGTGTGTGCATGTATATGTATATGTTTATGTCTGTATATATATATATCTATATATACGCAGCAGAGATGTAAATTTTATGTATATATGAATCTGATTTCTTATGTGCACAAGTACGACTGGGAACGCATGCAAATTCGTATATGTTTATGTCTATGTGCGTTATATATCCAACTGCCACCACAAAACTTCCACAAGAACATTTGCCATAATACTTAATGATTTACACTACCACATACAGATTTTGACAAGTGCCTCCAAATGTCTATGTACTGTGTCCGCTTTGGTGACGAAGAACTACACGAGCTTGGTAGATACTGTCCGCAAATTCTACGGTATGCTTCATCGTATTGTGGCAAATTATGAACTGTACTTGGTTATTTCATAGTTCACAAGTAAGCATTACGGATTCAATCCTGTGATTCTGTGTTTCAGGCTTCTTCTCTTGTGCCTAGCACTGTGTACTTCTTCTCTTGTGCCTAGCACTGTGTACTTCTTGAAATATCCGAGTGTTAGGTAGTACACTGGAAACTATACGGTGTCAAAATCTATGGTGACCTTAAGGGTTGTACTCGCTGCAAATCAACGAGACTGCGTTCCTCAACTTGCAGCAATGATTCCTATATTATGTGCCCCTTTATTACTCGCAATATATCGCAGAGATTACGGCTCCCAATGTAATCTGCTTCATTAAAATTTGTTGTTATTGCCTTAACGTGCAAACTAATGTACCTTGTGACGCGCAATTGCTATGAATGTACGTTGTAGTGCGGGTGTGAGGCTGTAAGTGCCGTGTTGGATCTTTCAGGCAAGAAAGGTGGACTTAAAGTTAGGGAAAACGGCACAAATCGTTAGAATAAAACTGGTGTATTGACCAAAATAAAAGCATTGTACACAGCTTCTCTTCATAACACAACTCGACATTGCGCTTAATCTCAAACAGCCTTCGTGAAGAAACAACAAATTATGTGCGGAAAGACTACAAAAATAGATCCGCGGGCGGTATCTACTTTGAACAGAGCCATGTTTATCCTTGGCATGCTGGTTCGGTTCTTCGATTTTGATGGTCCTGAAATCAGTATGTTTGGCTGTCTTTTGTATGGGAGAAGGCTTTGGTCACCTGAGTGTATATATTATATACTGCAAATTAGAACTGTCTCACGGGAATCAGTCTTGCAGCCAAACGTTAAGTATGTGTGTGTGAATGTTGTTTTGCTTGTATGATTGTATGCAATACTGCCCTGTTGTGTTCTATTTTATTGTATGTAGTATATCTAATAGTTGCGAGGCAATCTCAAGTAACTATTCGAGAAACGATGGTTTCTGCCTGTCGAATACGATGGTCTGCTAGATGCGCCAGTTTGTACCGTATTTCTAGATTTTGGAACCGTGCCGAATTTGCAACTGTAATAATTCCTGAACTGGAAACTGCTGTTGTGCAACTATGAACTCGGCTTCAATATTAAAATAGGTCAGTATATGAATAATCATTGATATCAATTATTCTCGGCTTATTCTCTATAACTTTACGCAGTTGAACAATATATGTCACAGGCCGAGCCTGTCGCACCGACTATCCTGTGCCCGGTAAGCGGATTGTGCCGTCACTGTGCTTGGTATTAATTATGTTATACGGTGCCATAAACCATATTATACGGTGCCATTAACCATGTTGAACGGTGTCATGAATTATGTTAATCGGTGTCATGTCTGAATTTGTATATGATAGTAGAATTTATCAAATCTTGTGATAAGCCGAAGTGTAATCTTACACCGATGATAGATGATACTGAAAGGTGGTATACATTTACTTGATAGCACAGGGCTCTGAGTAGCGTAATGAATACGTTGTTTGCAGGTGCGCATGTGCACATGTTAGTCAATTTTATCACTTTAGTGTTTTTTTTGTTTTGTTTTTTTGCGGTTGATTACTCTCACTCTTGAACGGATGTTGTTTGTATTAACCTGATTGATTCATCTGCAAAGGCTAGTACAAAAGCGAGTAAGACTACGTATGCGATTTCTTACTGAAATATTTCTGTGCATATTTTATCTGTAATGTGTTAAAATATTCATTGTCATCGTCTATTCTGTATTTTAAAACTGTGCACATATTTTCTTTCTCTGCTTGTGAGTCGCATAAATGGAAATATGTCTGCTCATGTTTTGAGTATCTGTCGATCAACCTTCGCAACTTTAACCGCGTGCAACAACGGTCTCGTCTAAAGTCGAAGTTTTATCCATGATGCAGGGAAAGGCTAAGGACTCAGTCTTCGACGTTCTAATGTTCTTCGCCTCTGGCCAAACTCAAGTTCGCGCGACAAGCCTCAACGCTTTAGGTACGCTTGCTAGTGTGTTTCAGGGTTTATACTTAGCACACCTTGCAAACTCTGTACGTATGAGCTCGTGCTTGTGGTTTTACATACGCTTCGCAGCCATTGTCAGACACGATGAGGAACATGACAAGGCATATACAGTTGTATTTGGTTTGGCTACTCTAGAGCAAGGAAATATTGTTTGAGTCAGACTTCGTTTGGTGCATCGAGCATGCTAACAAATTGTAGTTTATGTAGAGAGCGCAATTATGCCCTACCACTACACTCGACACTCTAAGCTTCGGATTATTAGAGTTGTAAGGGCATGCTGAGGCACTAATTTACAGGACAGTACTCGCTGGGACTAACCAACTCCAGAGATAAGTCCATGGCGTGGGATATCCAGCTTCAAACACTCCTACGTTTTCGCCCGGAAACACTTGTAATACTAATCATACTATTTTCTGCACTAGATGTGTATATAATTATCGGGTCTCGAAATGTAGTCAATGCGCCACCCAACGACCTCCTTTTTCTTTCCCAGGCAGCGTATTTGTGCGTTATCCAGCACTAATGGCCAAACAGGTCACGGAGCAACTGTACGCAAAGTATCTGGACACTACACTTGCGGGTGATCTGGATGCACGCGTGTTGCAGAATCTCAAGCTGGTACTAGAGGAGGAGGAGCAACGCTTACATGCGCTAAATGCTACAGGTAAGTGAAGCCTCCCCGTGTTAGACATAGACAACAATGTATATATTTGGATGTTTGTGCTGTTCGAGAATGTAGAACGGTACATGTGTAGCAGCTGTACTCAAGGTTGCCGGTGACGACGAATTGTGGGTGGTGTGGAGGCACGCAAATGCAGCTGTTATCAGAGATGGGGGGGGTTACATTGTAGACACCCGATACGACAATTATGTGTAGTCCGTGACAATGTATTTATATAGTACTGCTTGTTAATGTCGTCGTGATGTTTATATATATATGTGTGTCTGTGTCTGTGTCTGTGTCTGTGTCTGTGTCTGTGTCTGTGTCTGTGTCTGTGTCTGTGGTACTAGTTGTATATACGTAATCTGTTGTATATATATACATACTGCCGGGAGTTGAAATCTTTCGCTGAGAGCTGCGTATGCACCCGCTTTCTCTGTAGAAGAGTTTAGAATGTTTTCAATAGTAAAGTGTGTGCGAGCACAAGCTTTGTGACTATTTGGTGTTCAAATTGCATCGTAGACATACCTGAGTGTCCTACATAAATTGGACGTTCATCTTGCATTTACTAGAATGTATATACGTACATGTGCGTAAATATTTCTATATATGTACCCTCATTTTTATCTTGGTATACCTCCTCTTTCTTGTCCAACTACATCTCTTTGTGAATTAATTTCGAGTGGTGTTCTTCGAGGTGTGTAGGATTGCAAGTGCCTACTTGTACGCTTAATTATGTAAAATACCAATGACATTCTACCTCTAAAACGCCATAGTTTTGTCAACTTGAATAGCGTATGTGTGCACACATACATATCCATTGCAGACCATATCGTGAGCACCTTTTGTCACTACAACGAGATCTGTGGGACAGTTGTCCTTGCACCATATACACGCAAGCCGTACAAGCTATTTAATACAAATTTGGGGTGGGGGGGCGTTTGACTTTGCAGGCCAAACTAGCGAGGAGGGTGGTGATGTGATGGGAGCGTACATGGACGGCGACGCGACGTATGTGCTTTTTAGCATGATTGTTCCATCGCTTCGAATGTTTGTGATTGCCGTTTTGACATGTATAGCTTCGTGTAAAGCTAGCAGTTTACGGGCAAATATTGTAGTGTTGTTTTAAACTCATACGCACACACGAATACTCACAACTCGAGCACGGTGCAGAAGAGCTAATATATAACGTGGGTGTGGATATACTTCTGTTGTCTGCCTGTTTTGTTTATATAATCAATGTGACTTCAAGTGAATGCACACAAATACAAAGCATTGTAGACAGCTACGCATGGGAGAGGTACACACTGCCATTGAGCTTCCACGTTTGTAAGATTCTACATCAGATACTTTTTTATGGTACATATGATAGTGTGAGTGTCTGTGTGGACCGAAATATGCTTATTTAGCCGAATCAGCGTCCATCTGTATACTTGCTTAGCCCTGAGATGTATTTGTACAATCCTTCATATACTGAATTATCTGTTCCATATAGCTGCCATGATATTTCTCACCTCAAAGTGCACTTGATACTGTGCCTTGATTGGTAGTTCGAATCCTCTCAGTACGGTAAACGGTTCTTGTGATACAATCAGGTCATCTTCCCTACCAAGCTTTCGAACCCATAATCATATGACTTTTATTTTATTTTCTATTTATGAACTTCTCATTCGTATATGTCGTCTGTCTTCTCCTAGGGCCCTCACCGGCGCGTTACAGGCCTTGCTACCGAATGTACTCAACACATTCTTCTCGCCCATGCCTAAGACCCGTCTTGTGGCACTGCACGTCGTTGGACTGTGTCTTAGACAAGGACTGGTACATCCTATGAAGGTTCGTAGTGTTTTAATGCTACCACGGATTATATTTCACACTAGCTGTTCATTAGATTTAGATGCAGGGTGGGGCTTTGAATCAGACCAGCGATGTTAATCAGGGTCTCATGAGTGTGTGAACTTGTGCTAATTCTGTATGGTGTAGGTAGTCAGTCTGGTGTATGACATGTCATTAGCCTGTGTCACAGACATGGGCTGGTGCATTCTCTGAGGGAGTGTGAGATGGTTTCCGAATGCATAGTTCTTTTTACGCTTCTCTTGGCGACCAATAAAGCTATCATGCTGAATGTAACCTCACATCGCATATTCCGCAGTGTATAGCGCATATCATAGCTTTAGAAGCGGACAGCGAGAAGATGATTCAAAGCAAATCACAGGAACTGCTCAAAGATCAGATGGACAAACATAAGGGATTCGTCATCCCATCCATCTCCGATGGCGTTAGGCACTCTTACCGCATGCGGTGTACTCTCAACAACACCAAGGTATTGCTGGCCATGGGTGCTTTTGGTTGATCAGCTTGTTCACTACTCTTCCCTGCCCTCGTTCTTGTACACGCACGTAAGGCTGCTCATATATCGACTAATGTCCTCTTAATGTATACAGGCGTGTTTTCTTCATATCGCAGGGGCAGTTGGAGGATTTGTGCTAATTTTGTATATACCCAGCAGTGTGTAAGGCTAGAATGCTTCTCTTTAATGCTGTCAAATGTGTGTATTCCGCCGTTGTACAGGCTGTAATATGCACTTTTGAATACAATTGTCCGTGCAGCTGAATACATAGCTTCACTTTAAGGTATGCATATATAATATTAGCTAATATTGTGTGTTACAGTACTCATCCCATCACCTACCATGCCACTTCTTATGCAAGTTTAGCATATGTTATACCAAGACAGCCATTGAAATATTACAATCCACCTACAGGATGTGCGTGGCTATTTAAAGGATGGCAAGCAACAGTTCAGTACCATGACGCGGACATACGCTCTGGTGACCGCCAGCGGTGTTGCCAACAGACGTGCCATGATCCGCGAAATGCTGAGGGTATTTGACGATAATACCTCGATACTGTCTGAAGATTACTCGCTTACTAATAGGTTTGTTGTCGATTATTTATGTTTATTGTGGGTGTAAAGTACTTTCATGCGCGAGCGTATACGTATGTGTTGGTATCTTTGTGCATGTTTGTACGCGTGATTGAGTGTGAGAGCGCGTATATGGATACGTACGTGTGAGTTTGTGAGTGCATGTATATATACTTATTTGCGATTTGTGTACCCTAGCCGCGTAAGTCGTTTATATGGAGTACTAGCGGCCTATTTTGCAAATACTCTCACACAATATGGGCTTCGGCTTGGGGTCGTTCATCCTAGGACACCAGATACCATCTAGATCGAGACCATCTTTTGTTTTATCATCGACCTTTCCTTTCTATTTAGTCTCTACGTTCAATGTTCCTCATAACAAATCCGTTTTATATCTGACTTTGACCATAGAATACCCGCTCATATATATAACACACCGTATAGTGGCCGTGATGTTGAGCCCATTACAATTACTGGCTTCTATAGCTTCAGCCACTCACCGAGAAAGACCAAGACGCGATAACCAGGTGTCCTCGAGCACGCTATCTAACACAACACTATGCATTATCTGATGTACCTCGATGAGCGCATCATGTACCTTTCCATTAAAGGCAACAGAATCGTTTGTATACTTTTAAATTCATTCTTGCGTGCCCGTTAATAAGCAACTTCTCAATCCTTAGCCAACCCCAGACCAAGACCAAGCCGCGAATACCTGATGCCACCGAACACACCATCGAGCACAACACCATGCAGTACCTGATGTATCTCGGGGAGACCATCACATACCTTCCGTTCACTCACGAAGATGAACCCTTGGCTGTGTGGCGTGCCATGGAGGATATAGTGTCTGTGCGTTTACACTACGCTGTCAGAGCCGTCAAGCACGTGTTGGGCATTGGGTTGAAGCCTGAGTCTGCGCCGAACTCAGGCCGCGAACGGGGTAAATGTTTTCATTCACTGATTAGGACATAAATATACAATGTGAGTTAGTTCTATGGAGTGCGGGTGAGTGTGTGCCGGTCACAAATCGTGGACAATTATTAGATATCGTGATATACCATGTGATACAATGCACTTGTCGGTACTCAGTGAGCACGAGGAAGATATATTTTCTTTAACGCTAATTTCCTTCTTTTAGAATATATATCTGTCATACATACAGTGGCATGTATATTGGGTCACTTTAGACTAGTATTTAATATAATATTTATGGCTCTCAGTAATGATCTTTCTCAGTGATGTTCTACGCTCTCTGTATGCCGAAATTACTTCTTATGCTTAAATCTAAACGTTCGTGGTGAGCTGTACTGTACCAAATATCGGTCCAATCATGGTTGCATTGGTGTGTGTGTATACACATATGTATATATATGTCTAGTTAAAGCAACTACTCCTCTATGAAGGTCTGTATAAAAGTCGTCACGTCTTTACGCAGATATGCACTCGCGTTTATTTAGGGCCAATTGTAACACCATGTGATTACCTGCCATCTATCTACTTCCAGCGGCTGATGTTTCATCAGGTGACACACAGTGGCGAGACGACAAAAGCACACCACACGAGGAACACGAACAGCCGCATGCGCACGAACAATCACCACAACACGTGGAGACACACGCCGCCAACGACCACGCCGACGATCACTTGGAGATCGACTCTCTGGCACTCTCTGCAGAGGAGTTTGCGCAGGCGTTGGGAGTGGATCCAATGAGACTGGGGGTAAGCCTGGGTGCGGATGAGGATGCGGATGCGGATACGGATAGTAAGGATGCAAATGAACAATTGACGATGAATGGTAGTACAAAGACCGGAGCACCCGACACGAGAAAAGAGAATGGCGATGGGTTTGCTATGCCTGCGCCTATTGCACCCCAAGCCACTTCAGTTGACGAGGTGGTGATATCTTGATTGCTTTCGGTGTGATAAGTGTACATAATTTTGCTTAACAGACTGTTGATGTGGCGATGACTACATGTGTCTGAGCAGCAAATGTGATCAAGACGTTTTCTTGGGTACTATCAGACACAACAGGGCTAAAAACAAATTGCGGGGGGAGGGGGTTGCAGTCATGTGCGTGCGTCTTTTTCCAGCTTTGCAAGCGCTCTTAGATAAACAATTGTTGTGCATTCAGATGCTCGTTCTCGTATATGTTGTGCAACCACATAGCACATGATTTGATGGCAGGAGTTTCCTCCTTATGGGGCGATCTTATATAGCATTGTAGTTCTTCATAATGTTTTCTCGCATCAATTCTCACCCGCTGTTACCTTCAATCACAGACTCCCGTGAGCGATCGCGTGCGACACCTGGCTCGTTTATGCGGACCGCTTGTGCAGCTATGTATACTTTACCATACACAGGAAGCATTACAACTCTCGTACATACTCTCGGGAGAAGGATATGTCCGCCGGTCCACCCTACCCAGAGATAAAACGCAGTATAAGAAGCAGGACAAAGGGCCCGAAAAGACTCTTGTGGTGCGTACACCTTTCAGCGAGACAGAAAAGGGTGTGCGAGCAATTATGGGAGATGTCGCGGGCGCGGGAGTGAGCACCGATGTTAAGCACCTGTGGAAATGGTATGTGCGCCTTGAGTTGTCTCAGTTTTTAAGGTGTAGCATGGTCCTCCAGACCTCTATTTACCTTGGTATGAGTGCAATATTGGTCATGCACGTAGATTGTTATTATTCTATCTCGTGGAGCTTCAGTGAGTGTATTTGTCATATCTCCCTCGAAGGGTTCTTGTACTAAACGATTAGTATCCTCATTTTTGTTCTTGCTCGCACTATTTGTATATATATATATGTGTGTGTGAGTGTGTGGGTGGTTGGGTGGGTAGGTGGGTGGGTGTGGGTCTGTGGGTGTATGTCTGTGTATATGTATATGTATATGTATATGTATATGTATATGTATATGTATATGTATATGTATATGTATATGTATATGTATATATATGTATATGTATATGTACGTATATACATCTATATATATATATATATATATATATATATGGGTGGGTGGGTGTGGGTGTGGGTGTGTATAAATATATATATATATTTATATATATATATATATATATATGTGTGTGTGTGTGTGTGTGTGTGTGTGCGTGTGTGTGTGTGTGTGTGTGTATATATATATATACATATATATACGTATATATATATACGTATATATATATATATGTATGTATGTATATATATATATATATATATATATATATTATACATGCGCTATATTGGCAACTGAGGAATGGAGCTAAGTGTACAAACTATTCGGATATAGCATTCGTGTGTTCTGTATATCGCTCGTTTCATGCATCACCTGCCGTGTGCTGTGCGCCGTGCGCCATGACCCTTCATACGTACCACCCCGCAAGTCGACGGTACCCCAACTCTCGCATACTCGTTTTTCTCTGGTAGTCTTGGTCTACTGACCAGTCAATCCCCCATCTGAATTTGGAAGATATCCATGATGTATGCAGTTATTTAATAATGAAGACGAATCTTGATACCTGTGCTCGGCACAAGGCAACCTGTTGTCCGTGCAGATTTTATCTCATTGACTTCTAATTATATTTATTACTCGTCCGGATGCCAAATCTACTCGCAGGTACTCCCGCTTCCAGGATGTAGTAGCTGCATGCTCAGTAACGCGCGATCCAGTCTCCATCTCCAGCGATAGCGAACTCGAAAACGAATACGCACTCGCAGGAAATGCACCCAACAATTTTACTAAGCACGGTGTAGATACAGACGTACATGTACATCCGAATACACCCAAGCAGCACAGCACACACGCATCCCGAAGGAACAGTCAGACTAAGTCACAGGGACGAAGCGGTGGGAGCCATAATAGTACTGACCGCAGACGCAGTGGGGGACAACCACTGGTCAGAAGGAGGTCGACCCGTGAGCATTCAGACACAAACTACGGAGAGGAGCATGATCTGACAGGTATGGGATCGCAGTGACTGTTGATGGAGGGAGAGGTTGCGTTCAGAAGTTAGTTGGTCAATATTTTGGGGATGTTCGTATATATGAATATGCGAGTGTCTGTATCCTTCGCCGGACTCTTAAATGCCCCGACTGTTCATTTACATTCTCAAAAAAAAACCCCGCCTATCATCATCTGCACAATATTGTTGTGTCCTCGTATTTATGTATGTATGCATGTATAATATATATATATATGTGTGTGTGTGTGTGTGTGTGTGTGTGTGTGTTTGTATTTGTATATGTAGATGTATATGTATATATGTATTTGTATTTCAGTGTAAATAGGTATAAGTACATATATATATATATATGTATATGTTTGTGTGTACATCTGTGTTTGTGTGTGTGTGTGTGTGTGTGTGCATATATGTGTGCGTGTGTGTGTCTGTGCATATATGTGTGCGTGTGTGTGTCTGTGCATATATGTGTGCGTGTGTGTGTCTGTGCATATATGTGTGCGTGTGTGTGTCTGTGTTTCATGTGCACCCGCATATTTATGTGTTTATTGATACACGATTACATATACGCGTCAAGGTCAATTACGACAACTCAGTGTGAACTTTATGCCGTCCTAAAGCAAGCGAATAATTTTTATTGTCGCTTTCATTTGCGCAGGTTCTGAAGAGGACTCCGGAGACTCGTATAGCCCAACACAAAGCGGCAGACGAAGAAGTAAACTCACGCCTGCACGTAGACGATCGAGATCGCGAGATGGCAGTCCTGACTACCACCCAAATGCTCACTAGCCATATAGCCTCGTATGTGCAATTGAAAGGACGCGCAATGTATTTTCTCGTATTGATGCTGAGAATATGTCATTAGTTCGGATTTAGATCAATCCGGGGCGCCAGAGATACCGGATTGAGGATGTAGCAGTGAATCATATTAGCGTGCTGTGGTTATTTTAAGTCGCTATCCTTCCGTAAGCATCACGTTTGCAATGGCCTATGTCATTTCAAAGTGTCCGCAATTGAATTCAAACCGTCTCAAAAATTGTTCAGTAACTGACGTTACTGAGTGTGTGACAACACCCACGCGAACTATGAGCGAGGAATCCGGCTTGTTGCTGTTCGTTTAGTATTCGTAATCATATATTATGGGCCTCGCATGGCAAGCTCTTAATCTGGGTTCTAAGGCACCTGTTCACTCGCAAGAGCTTTACTATTACTTACGTACAAGTTATTGATTTCAGAGGCCAGCCACTTACAATAATGGCACTGTAGACTCGATGAATCTCTGGTTGAGCGAGAGATGCCCGCTCACCTTTGCTTGATACTTCAACATACCACCCCGTTTGATCAGTACATAGAAGCGTGCTTCTGCTAAGTTGAATGTGTACACCTACATTGCAGGTAACAGCACGTATTCTGTGAGAATTGAACAATGCAGCAAATATGAACTTGCTTTGGAACGCTGATACGAAGAAATGCCACGGCGCCACTTGATATTCATCGTCGCTACCAAAAACTTATCAGAATATTTGAGAACTAGTATTTCAGTTCTAGTCTATCAGTTCCGGACATGTACGGTTCGGCATTGAGTGAAGACCTCATATTAAGTGTCAGTGTGGAATACATGCCAATATGTGCGTTTCGAATGGCCAACCACATTTCCACCTATCCGACTTACTGCCATTGTCCTGCTGATTGGCATCACAAGCTTATAGACCGATTTGTAATCGCCAATAAAGCGCCGCTGCTCAAAATCGATCGTGACTCGCATACTCTGATTGTTCTTAGAGACTGCACAATTCGTTTTTAAATTGATATTTTGTCTACCCTTCTGTTTTAGAGATAACACTTCAAGGAATCGACGCTTCGATTCTTGTTCTATTCATCCATCATCTGTGACTATCTCGTGGCAATCTACATACATTTTTACCGTTCTGCTCAAAGTTGTGTAGTGTTGCCGTTCCCCACAGAATACGTTGTGGACCATAACCAGGCGGGACTTGCGGGAATGCTTTTGATTGGAAGGTAGAGCCATATATGTCAAATCAAATAGTGCGCTCAAATTCCAACAGTCTTTTTATCTGCGACGCTTTTGTGTTTAAGAGTCCCGACTCTTTTCTCGACTTCTTCGCCGCATTTTATTGAGTGGATTAGGACTTGGGACATCGGAAACAATGCTGCTATTGTAGCTACTATGTTCAAATTTGAGATCTGCCGGCCAATTATATAATTTTCAATCGCACACGTTATCTCTAAGCTGTAAACATCCCAAAAACATTTTGTTTCTTGATATAAAAGCAGTGTTGTCAATATGGGGATACCACGATAGTCACTGAAATATAAAAGGAGAGAATTCTCTCCCCTTACAGGACCAATTTGTATTGACAACGCAACTGTACATTCAGCAGTTTGGTTGCACTATTGTTATTGGATTATACAAAATTCATTTCATGTCACTCCCTTTGCTGCGATCTGGCTGCTTTCAAATACGTATATACCAATCCTCTAATACTCAAATTTTGCAAGGCGTGATAATTCCATGGGCTCGATGCGCATTTTTCTGATGTTTACAGCTGGTGTAGTATATCATTGTCCGCTCATAAGTAACGGAAGCTTTCTTTCTATGACGAATTGCCGCTTGTAATTCCTCACGCTACAGGATACGCCGTTCCTCATCCTACCCACATTTTACCCTGAAGATTTTTTACCTCCGCCAAGCTCCAAGAATTTTTACTGGTAAGTGATCATGCTCACTGCCTGAACCGCGGGCAAATTCCTCGTTTTTCACACTACATGGTGATTTATTCAAAAGATCTTTTATAAATTATTTCTTTTCAGCGGGGGCAAGCTTAAATCGGGAAAGCTCAGCTACGTTCACTCTGCGAGATATTTTACTACGAATACTCAAAGTCATCAAACCCCGAATTTTACCTTCGGCACTATGCTATCGATAATCTACCAATTCCGGGAAGTTCAGTCGGGGCGATATTTTACCACGAATACTCAAAGTCGTCAAAGCTTGAATATTGCCTTCCAACTTGAAAAGGTCGATGGGCACTATGCTATAGATGACCTATCGATTTGACTTATGAGGTACATACTTAGTATTCAGAAGGGATAAACTTGAATACGTGAAGTTCAACTATGTTTTGTCTGCTAGATATTTTACCACGTTCACTCGAAAGTCGTCAAAGCCTACGTTGCCTTCCAGTTTGAAAAAGAAATCGATCGGCACTTTGCGATCGATAATCTATCTATTGATTTGCGAGATGGTCTAGACGATATTTTGCCACGAAATTCGTCAAGGCTCAAACGTTATCTTCCAGTTTCGAAAAATCGATCGACTTTAACGATAAGTTCAACTCTGTTCTGTTTACGCGATTAATTTACCGCGTATACTTGAAATCGACTAGGCCCAAAAATTACTTTTCAGCTTGGAAAGGTCAATCTGCACTTTGCTATCGATAATCTATTGATTTGACTTGCGAGGTATATACTCGGTTTCCAGCAGACTTAAACTTAAATCCGAGAAGTACAACTATGTTCTATGATATCTGCGCGATATTTTAACGCGAATACTTAAGATAGTCATGACCCGAAAGTTACAATCCAGATTGGGAAGGTCGATCGGCTATCTGCTATACTCTATCGATTTTACTAGCGAGGTTAAGTTCAGCTACGTTCTGTCTGCGCGATATTTTACCGCGAATACTTAAGGTAGTCATGACCGAAAGTTATAATCCAAATTAAGAAGGTCGATCGGCGTTTGGCTATACTCTTATCGATTTTACTAGCGAGGTTAAGTACAACTACGTTCTGTCTGCGCGATATTTTGCCGCGAATACTTGAAGTCGTCAAAGCCAGGGATTTACCATCCACTTAAAAATGTCGATCTGCATTTTGCTCTGCATTTTGCTATTAATAATTTATCGATTTAACTTACGATGTATATACTAAATTTCCAGAAAGAGTAGACTTAAATCCGAGAAGCAAAACGATGTTCCGATATTTTACAGCGAACACTCGAAGTCTTCGATGCCCTAAATTCTCCTTCAGATTGAAACCTAGATATCCACTTCGCTCTCGATAGTATACCGATTTGACTTGGAAGATATGTATCTAATTTTCAGCGAAGTTCAAATCCGTTAAATCTGCGTGCTTTTTTACCGCAAACACTCGAAGTCGTCAGTGCTCAAAATTTATTTTCCTACTTGTTTGCTATCGATGGTCTATCGATCTGGCTGCGAGATATATGCATAGTTTTCGGTGAGGGAAAACTGAAATACCACGGCAAGCCGACCGTATGTCTGAATGAAATAAAGTGGGTATTGCGGCCTTCTCGCCGTCCGAGTGTCCATAAATGCTAATTCGAGAATATATCTCATAATACAGTTAACGACGTATTCTAGATCAGACTACGGTAATTTATAGCGACCTATATTATCTTGGGACTGCGATCACCTTATAGGTAACTTGAAAAATATATAAGAAGAATAACATGTTCGGATGCTTGCCGAGTTTACCTCGTAAAAAAACTATAATAGAATGCCTACACACTGGCGAGCGGTGCAGGAATATTGAATTTATCAGCAATGTGATGAGATAGAAATCAACAAAAATACTTGAAGCTATTGATAGCTTATGACAAGTTCTAGGCGGCACTTCCGATGATGCATACGCTTATGTAGCCGGGGTGAAATACAAGCCGAAACTACAATATTTTCTATTTGGTATGATGTACGAATACACAATCAAGTACGGAAGAAATGATAAACCGATAATGATTATCTTTTTATACATTGGATATAAAGTTATCAGAAACTATGATTCGGCAAGTTGTTAATTTTGCAAATAAAGAAATAGCAAGAACGTAAATATTTTCAAAACCAATCCAGAATAATGTTGAATCATCACCGTCAAATGAAATCTTCAGGTTTGCGCTACTTACCGCGACATCGAATAAATTCGGGAACACTTACAATGCATTGAAAATCATTAGATTCGCTATGACAACTGAGGAAGGCTGTATATATGATATTTGGCCATCACACAAGTTGAGTTTCGACTTGGCACATTTGTTTCGTATTAAAATTGTAAACACGCTTGACGTGAGTGTGTGTGCAGTATTCAGTAGAATGATCCTTTTTTCTGTACCCGATTTTTTTAAATTTCGATGAAGTTTATAATGTAAGAACTTACACGATCATAATCATAGACATACTCGGTTGGTGACATTCAATTCTATTTCATAGAGGCGATATTGATAGAAAAGGGTTGGGGTTGGTAATTATTAGCGGGTGATTGGAGATATGCAAAAGAGGCATACTCCACGGGGGCGATCAGTCGTATCGATACTATATATGTTTTAAAATATGAGATGCCTTGTCGTATTGAACACTTCGGAGAAGAAAAGAAAAAAAATGAATATTAACCATGTGTATTGAATTTACAAAAAAACAAGAAATTCAAAATCGGAGAGCCTCACTCATCAAATTTCTGGCGGCCAGATGCTCCGAAAAATGTGAACTCGAAATATGATAAATCACAGTCTTGTGTGTACGCTTACATACATATACTATAGTCTTCCAGTACGCGCACCATATGTGTGCGAGCCCTAGGTCATGGATGTTATCTCTGGCGACTGGTATAGATACAATACTTAAATCAGCAATTTATATCTGAATTAATCAATTTTGGGGTTTAGATCTATGGTGAGGGTGACTGATTCGAAAAGACGCTCCCCTATTTTGTCATCGCCGATAGAGCGCTGTACACATCGAATCGAAATAATGGGCAGCGTGAGTAGTGATGGTGGCAGTGAGAATTCTGCTTTGCACAAAAATTGAAGTCAGCCGTCACAGTAGGCGTGGCGGGTACTGAAACTAAAATACATATGCAATTAGTTCATCAATAAGCAACGACAAGTACAATTCTGCAAATTAGTCTATTATATATACTTTCAGCTTTGCGGTACTAGATGATAGGAAGTTATCAGTTGACCTGCCCCATGAAGACACGTTGAGTGATGGGATTGATTTAATCATCGGGTGATAATAGCGTCCGCACAGCAACACTTATTGACTCAATGGGAGTGCTGAGTAGTTCATTAAGTAATACAATATGTAGAGGGGCGTATGTACTGGGCGAAACGCAAGCGGACTACAAATCTCCCAAAGGTAGTGATTGAGAAGGAAAAGGTTGCTACATAAACAGATTAACGAAGATAAGCGATCGAAGGAGAGAGATTCTGCACCATATGGGCTGATGTATGTGAAGACAATCAGCAATCGAGCAAGTCTAGAGGTGTACAACTGTGACGCCACAACGCAAGGAGACAGCTCGAGATCAAGCATGCCAAGGTATTGACTTAGAAGTTGCAGACAGGGGCCCAAAAAGCAGAAAACGAAAGATCAATAGTCGGCAGCAGATTGATATTGAAGAGCAAATAATAGAAGCACAACTCACGAGTGAAACTATAGCATCAGTTCCCCGAGACATGAGGACTTTGCGCAATAAGTTCCGAGGGCGCTAGAGGTGTTATCGGATTGCCTCTTATTCAACGGGGATGAACTGGTCGATGTGCGACAGAGTCCTGTATTGAATAAATTAATTTTCTGATCTAGCTGAAGAGTTCTTGATCTGTTGATGGGCCACCTCTGTGCTGTCATTTGACGAACATGAGACTCAAATTGTGATAGTATGTCAACAAATATACACTTCTATACTGACTGAATAATCAACACAATTTGGCAGCAGCGTAAAAACAAATCGAGGAAAGTGAAATGATGATCATACGAGAACAAATTATTGGACTGAGAGACTGCTGTGTACATTGTGTTCACGCTCACACACAAACTCTAAGTGCTGGATTCGTACACGACCTGTCACCTCCCAAAAGCTTTTGTATACACAAATCAAAGTTATAATTACATACGCTTTCAGCTACAAATATTAGTTTAAAACTATTCTTCATACACAACCTCGCATATCAAAAAATCGTCTACTTAAATTTGTGTAAATAGTATGAATAGATGATTAAACAAACGAGCCTATAAGAGCAGTAGTGCTGAATAGGTATGTGTCGACACATATGAAGCTCAGACTAATCGGTTTGCACACGAGCTTAAAGCATATATCAATTGATTTGCACACGGTCTGGGATACTTGACTGGCGTATGCACAAATTTATAAAACATAAACCGTGAAACTGGCATAGAACTTAGCATACCCAACTGGAATATATATAAACATATATAACATCAATTATAAAGTTTCACACACACATGATTTACCATAATTGACTGGCGTATGTTCACATATATAAAATGTTGTTAGTACTCATGCACATGAGCTGTCATGTCCAAGGAGAGATCTTGCTATATATATCTAGAAGTAATCGCATCTCGATACAGGTCCGATATAGGTCGTTATACGGAGGTTATGAATGTGTTCTATTCGACACTTCACGAGACTATATTCAGATATCTTCTGAGCCAGGGCTGCACCGAAAGTTCATTGTCGACATTACGTTCTAATATTTCATGGATAACAAAAAGTAGTTCCTCTCTCGATTTTCGGCTTGTCGATGCTTCCTGCATACAAGACGACGGGAAATTCAGCGTGTTCAAGAAAGAACATCACATCAGCACTTGTGTACAAAATCGCTGGAATGAGGATGGTTGTGTTTCGTGCACAACCTTGCTCATTTGACATAAGCTCCTTTGGGCCCATATTGATACCGGATTGCTGCCGCATAGGTGAAGAAAGTGAATGTGAGTGCCTGTCGCTGTTCGTCGGAGATGGATTGTGCGTACATCGAGTCGTGAAATAAGAAGTACGTGTAGATCGAGTTTGCTGTGGTACCCCTAAGAGGTGACTAAAACGGATATGTAAGGTCCAAGTGATCTCCAAGATCGTAGGTGGCGAAATCACTTCATGGATTAAAACCAAAGCGGGAGGTTCATGGACGGGCGTGGAGGGTACGAGACATAAAAAATCGATTGCTTTGTACGGCGCTATGAAATCAGGATATCGGTAACGGAGATCACATACTCTACAGGAGACTGGAGAGGGTGTAGATCGCCAAACGGCGTAGCGTGTCAATGGGGTCTCTCGGACCGGGTCATCGTCAAGACAGGCCTGGTACATTAATTCTCCAGCATTCAGGGGAACCTCTTCAAACTTCAAACTGACCGAGAATGAGCCTGAGTCCTGGGCTGTGCGTAGTAGTTCGGATTCATTCGTTAGTTGTTCGTCATAAAATTCCGACGTATGCATGCTAGGGTTCAAAGGAGCGAGTAGTCCTGAAGGTCAAAACAAGCTGTTTCACCGATGGTATTCAGGCCAGACATAGGTTGCTGGAGTCCCATTGGCGGGAGACAAAGGGGAACGGTCGTCCCGCCAAGGAATGGGGGCCTCGAAGATACCGGCCTGATGAGTAAGGTCGGTTGCCTACTGCTCCCTATACGACAGAGAGTCGACTTCGATTGGACCTCCTGCATATCGAGGGTCGGGTGTTCGACCATCTCGATGTTCAAAATCTACATTTTTTTTATGCTAGGCTGAGGTTCGTACCGCCGTCCTAGACTGGTAAAGACTCAGTTGCCCGTGGCAGTGGTTTGTCACCGTCATATTCGGCAGTTGATTCGTCGTCCTGTTCGAGGGTGGTGTCCGCAATAGCGCGAAGTGCTCAGAAATCGACCTCGAGAGCTGGAGAAAGTTTTGTGGTGGTTTGCGACACCACTGGTTGCTCCGTCATGAAAAGTCCGATGACATGATCAGGCACTGCTTGATGTCGTGTCGGGTATCACTTCCTGCGCAGCGTTCGTCAGTTTCACCACTGTGAGCGAATCGTCGTCGGAGCAGCCCAGATGTGAGTCGGCTTTCTTCTGAACGCGTATCGTAGCAGAAAAGCACAAAACCAATTGGTATTGGTGGCCAACATGCCACAGAACGGTCGGAGCGCCACTACGGTTCAGTTGGCGCCAGAAATATTGGGGCACGAGATAGTTCTTGCCCGGACGACTCCTAACGTGTACCAGAAGTGTATATTTCCATGGCGGTTCTTCATAATATCTAAGAGGGGGGTTGAGTTCCGTATACATGATCACAGGGAGGTCCGAATGTTGTAAAAGCTCAAGGTCTCTTTGGCGCGAATCTACACCCTGTCATTTCCGTATCGCTATAGTTGCGTTGCACCGAGATCAAAGTACTGACCGTGAGAGCAACTAAATAGAGGTTTGAGTGTCCTGCGATAGAGCCAAAATCGATGATCTCCTTTGTAATAGCCGGGCCTCCACATTAGACTCTTATGTTAATAAACGTACTCTTAAGCAGTACGTAAATTATAAACGTACTATTAAAAGCACGTGTATTAAATGGTTTTAACGGTTCTATTTACAAGTACCTTTTCCATTTTACAAATCAGATATTTTGGCGCCGACCCATTAAAAGGACTGTGAACAAGGCCAAAGAGTATATTTGGAGTAGGTCTATTAAGAGACCTAGATAAACACTCCAAAATATACATCTGAATACTTCGGTAGCGAGATGGCTCAACCGAACACAGGTTTCTAGAGACCCTTAATGGTTACCTAGTTTGACCTCCGCTCAGCCAACCAGATGTGCCAGTCTGATGATGGCAAGTCGGTAATTCTTGATAAGTGGCCAGTTATTGGTTAAGACAATAACTAAGGACATCAAGAGTATTTTTACTTTTTTTTTTTTTTTTTCTAAAGATAGGATTTTACTAGTTTTAGTAATTCGTGCGACGAAACATGTAATACTAGTTTCGACGATAACGATAACGAAAACATAAATAAAATCCCTTTGGCGAAATCAGTACTGGGAGGATGATATATAGGCAATGTCTCAGCCTTACAATCCCCCCGAGTATTGCTGATTTCTATGAGGCATACCTAACTTTATTACCAGACTAAAATTCATATACTTAAAAAACTTTGTTTTAAAAAAAGACTTTAAGATTTTATTACGTTTAGTAGCTCTAAGATGTTTATACCGCCTTAAGAGACCGATATTTTCTTTCTCTGTTCCCCACAAGATAAAATAGTTCATATTAGCCCTGGGTACCGTCTTTGCAACGAACGACGATGACATAACTGTCCCTTTGGGTGAGATGGAGTGCCATGAAACGTTAAGCGAGGTTTCTAAGCCTTCTTCGTGGTATCCGCTGGCTGTATTGCTTTGGCGGAGAATTGCATGACCAACGCCTCCGGACACACCCATTATCAGGTCTGATTGGTCGAAAATGCGCCAACTGCGGGAGCGACGCGTTGTTGATCTCTCTACTTAGACAAAGAGCTTTATGAAAACGGCCGTTACACAGGCGTCCGGGTACATGACTAATCTTTGGTGCGGAGCGGTTGGTAGAATTTGTTTTCAATCTGTTACCCAAGCAAAGCCCGTGCTCTTCTTTGTAAGTCGGGTGAGTGGCTTCATTGTGCGCCCATGGTAGAGCACCATGCCGAACCACCAAGACATCGTAACCAGGAGACAGACAAGCTTCTCCCAGTTCTTGGGTACCCGGGCAGTGAGGAAGTCTTTTAACCTGCCGCGGTCGATCATGGATTCATGACCTAAGATGACCCGACCAAAATGGTGAGTCACCTCCTGTGGTAGATGAGCTAATATCTGGCTCTTGGTCGGTGGCAGCCGGATGTTCCTCTCAATCACAATGTAAAGTGTCTGGTGGATTTGATATACGTGCATTCCAAGAGCTGCCTGGCGGCTATAGTCAGGTCATTCAGGTACACAAACAGAGGTGTAACCTGCTAGAACGTATGAAGCATGCAATGATTCATATCAAATCAGCCGTTTTGTATACAATCCAGCAAACACACCGGCTGGTGAATGCGACCATCTGGAAGAGATGTGAACTCTGTGTGTGGGTTTGTTAACTTCTTCTCGGATTCGGTACCGCATCTTTCTCATTACTTAAAGCCTTTCAGTCACCTACGGCTGCACAAAGGACCTTTGGGAAAGCTTTGGACTAAAGAATGTGATGATGCATTTAAACTAGTCAAAAGTAAAGTAATGGACGCACCCATCATGTAGTACCCTGTGGATGGTGTCCCATTCCAAGTAGCAACCGACGCTTCAGATCGAGCGGTAGGTTGAGTGCTTTACCAAACGATAAATGGTAAACCGCGCTACATACAATTCTTTAGCAAGAGTTATAATAAGAGTCAACGGAATTACCCTACCGTTAAACAAGAGCTCCTTGCTATAGTTACTGCGCTAAGACAGTTTAAAGACTACCTTTATGGAAGTTGCTTTACTGTCGC
The DNA here is from genome assembly GCA_001586965.3 of Sphaeroforma sirkka. Classification (NCBI taxonomy): domain Eukaryota; class Ichthyosporea; order Ichthyophonida; genus Sphaeroforma; species Sphaeroforma sirkka. The sequence goes on along the minus strand of LUCW03002118.1, from coordinate 5,150 downwards.
CTGTGATCAAAAGTCTTTAACATACTTAAAAGATATGAACCCTGATTCACAGTTGGTGAGCCGCTGGCATGACATTATTGCCAAGTTCGCTTTTAATATAACACACATACCAGGAATACATAACCATCTTCCTGACATGCTCTCTCGACTTGTGCCCGACTACCAGAAAACAGTCAAGGAGTTATTAGCAACCGATTGGATGCTAAATAAGAAATGGTTTAACCTCGCTCAATCACGATGGGGTCCATTTACCGTTGATATGTTCGCCGCAGAACATAACAAACTGGTTTCTGAATATAGGTCGTTGACTCATTCTAAAGGTGATGCATTTCAGCTTGACTTATCAAAGCATAATGCGTGGGCTAACCCACTTTGTCAACTTATCGCACAGTTGTTAAATTATGTTAATATTACTAAATCTACCATTACGCTGTGTTGTCCCTTACGTAACTCCGACCCATGGATACGTGATTTAATTAATATGATTCAAGACGAACCTATTTATGTCGACCGTGAAACCGACACGTTTTTGTATCAGGGATCGTATTCTATTAAGAAGACACCTTGGAAACACACCATTGTTTGTCGCATCGGTCCTGCAGGTACCACTAAGTGGAAACCCTCAACCGAATTCTTAGCTAAACTAGAGGAGTCTAAAGAGTTTGAACAAAAGCTCAAGACTCGTACAACATATGCACCCAACAAGATTGCAGTCGAGGTAATGCCGATTGAAACGGCATTAGATCGTAAAAACATGGAACTAGCTAAGGCCATGGATCAAAGACTCAAAACTCTAAGAGAACCTGGAGCTCGCACTCAACTACTTAAAGCGCTGTTTAAAGAACAGCCAGGAGTTGTGAAACAACTGAAGAAGATACTTCAACAATCTAATGTTGTCAATTATGTATCTCAGGAGTCTACCCCCTTCTGATACTGAGGTTGCCCTTTCCAACAGGACTATGGATCATCCAGCCAGCGTTACGCAGAATCTGACTGACTTAGAGGAGCTCGAAAGTAGAGTTAAAATTATACATAATTTAACGCATCGAGTATATGAGCATACTTATAAAATGGCTATTCGTGCAGGGCTTGATCACCCGGCGCTGAAAGAAACCACACGTGAAGTATACCGACGCTGTACTGATTGTGAAAAGAACCAGATCAAGCGATACGGTTGGGCACCCCTAAAAAGTGTGACAGAAGACCAACCGATGCGCCGAGTCATAGTCGATTTGGTTAAACTCCCGCGATCCAAGCATACTGGCGATGTATATATCTGTCATTTCTTATGTGTGGCTTCGGGCTATAACTTGCTTTATGCAATACCGAACAAACGTCCACAAACAGTGGCAGAATTATGCTATCACGTCTTTAATGACTTCGGTTTCCCCCGAGTACTATGTTCTGATAACGGTAGTGAGTTTTGTACCGACGTAATGGAGGCACTTATACTCGTATCAGGCATGACCCATAGGCGTGGTGTTCCTTACAAACCCTCAAACGCAGGGTGCAAATGAGACACGTCATAGAGAACTTAAGAAACTCTTGCGTACCGCACTAGACGACGTTGAGGATATGTGGCCTTATCATTTGAAATGGGTTCAGACTCAAATGAATAACTGCATGAATCCTCAAACTGGAACACTCCGTTTCACTATTTCTTTGGCCGCTATAGTGAATTACAAGCAACGTTTGATAAAACTGCGCCCGAGAAACACGCTACCCCGTGGCTACAAAAAGATCGAGCATATGCAGAACGTTGTTTACCCCTGTTTACTCGAGCACAAGAATCGCGTCCTACTTAAAGCGTATGACCGATGGAATAACACTAAGAACATTGTTCAGTTCAAAGTCGGCGATTACGTTAACATTATAAATCGAAACGCCAACGTTACCGAACTCTCTTCTAAGACGATAGGACCTTTTGTTATTTCCTACCATGATGAGAAGAGTGATACTTACGAAGTGAATAACATTGATGGTACTAGCGCAACCAATCTAGGCACTCACCGTATCCCTACCTCCGAACTCTCATTCGCTCGCTCATTTGATTCTGATATACCAGTTATGGAGTCACAAGTCAAAGATATAATTGATAAAACATCCGAAGACGGTTACACTTACTACAAGACCCGTTTCATGGATGGGACAGTAGCTTTAACCTCCGATGCATTTCGTGAATCTCGCGACTTTCTTCGTATCTTTAATAAGAAATGGAATAAGCGTTTACATAAGAACACACGAGATAAACGAAAAGAGTTTCCTCAGGTGACTACAAACCCTGACGGATCTGAAATTCCCTATTTGCCACCTACTTCCTACGTGACTAAACTTTCTGATCTGCTTACCAACAGTGCAGAAAATTGTTCAAACTTACTTACTAATGAAGAACAGCCTTTGGCTATTACCTTACCAAATAATAAACGTAAGGCGCCTACATCGGAAATGGTTACTGGACCAAATACTAAACGACATAGAGTACAACATGAGTTTTGAACTCGTACATATAGGCACATACTTACTCGATAAGTCATGACCGAAACCGTTTTTACTTTGGTTTTCGCTTTACCAACTAGATCGTATCTGAACGTACGTTCGTAGTTCTAAAAGCTACTGGGGCTATGTAGAAATACGGCCTCCGGTCAGTCTAAAATATCAAGATCAATTGAGATAATACATTGGTTTTTATTTGTATTTTTTAAATAACTTAGTACAAGCTCTTTTTTCCAATATTTCCAAAGTGTTCTAAATTCACTTTGATGGCTCCAATAGCCTGAGTATTTGGTATGACTCATCTTCTTGGACCTATTTGAGACATTAGTAGATGTAGGATATTATAAACTAAATTTTATAATCTCCGAACTACTACTTATAGATTTTGGTCCTCCCGCCAATCTCCAAAATTCAATAAGTCTTTTTTCTTTTTTTTAACTATTCTTCAGATGGAACTTTATTTATATCAGCTAATGTATTGACGTGACTTACGTTATTATGTCTATTTACAAATTAGGCAAGTGGTCATGAACACTTAGTACTTCTAGTGAAAATTATTCAATAAAGAACAGCTAGAGGTACGCCCTGTGTGATCGAGGATATTTAGGCTCTTAACAAGAGGCAGTCCCGATCATTCTTACACAAGCTACCACTGCTAAATCCTAACTGACTAAATTGTATTTTTAGTTTAATATAGTTTGAAACCTAGTAATTTCCATCAAGTTTACAGAAGTGCGGAATCATATCCTTTGCTTCACCTTCCGGAGGTTTCATTGACTTTCTTAAAGAGGTTAGCTCCCAGAGTCTCCATCATCTGACAAAGTAATAAATATTCGCCAGTATAGGTACGACCACCCATCCGAGTATTCATATGTGTCATATGAGCTAGAGCACCTCAAATAGTGGTATCATTCTGCAAAGAACTTGCGAGACTCTAGAAGTTCACGGTCACGTGCATCTTCCAAAAAAGGTGTTAAGTATATTATCACGCAACTGGTGCCAGGGTAGGGCTTTCCAGTTGGGCTCATGGGCCTTCAAGATAGTTTGCCATTCACCTGACTCACAGAAATGAATAAAGACATTCATCATCTGCTTATCCTTATGGCTGACAGACTCCCTAAGTTGGTCGAAGGCCTTCTGTGTCTCCACTGTACTCTCATTAGTAGAGAAATCGACCTCAGCCTGCGCGTTACCTAGCTGCTTTTATAAAGCTTGGTTCTAAGCGTTCACGAGGCTCATGCTCAGTGCTACGGGCTGCTAGTGCCAAGATGGTGTCTATTTCCTTTCTCTTGTTATCGATTAGATAGCGAATGTTATCCGCTTTCCTATCGTCAAGGTCAGAGTCATTCAATAGACGGTCCTCAAGGACTTGCATACCAGAGCGTAATAGCCTGAGACTGGCTTAGTGGTAAACATACTGGCTGGTACACCAGTAGGTCTCGGGTTCGAAACTGGGCCCGAATTTTTCTTCTTCTTCAGTATAGGAAGAATATCAGCCAAGTGGGACACGATAGAGGGTCCACAACTGCTGCTGCCGCTAGCTCCTTCAAGAGCGCTTCAGTGCGGTTCAATTGGCGTCGAGATTGAGAGGATCCAACCACTCGTTGTCGGGTTATGGCGTCCTCAGCTTCGGCCCCAAGATTTGAGCTGAATGGAATGGCTTCTCCATCGATGGCGAAACCGAAATTTTCGGACAGGTCCAATACTTCCTTGTCACTCCGGGATTTGTACTGGAGTGTCCTTTAGATGTGGGTTATAATGCCCCGACATTCGTATCCACGAATTTTCCAGCCTTTCGACGTTTATCCCCAATATTTGACGGCACGTGGTCAGGGGGGCAAGCTGGGGTCCTGAGCTTCACTCTAGGTGATACACGGACGCTGGCGAGCCTTTCATGCAGTAGTAGATACCTCTTCTTCCAAGGCTTTAGGATCCGACAGAGTCATCCTCAGAATAATCCTCTGTACCAACCTCAGAATTGGCTTCCCCAACAGTATCCTCGGCAGGCTCAACTCCAGACAGGCTAGGTGTTTCCACAGGGACCTCAGGAACCTCGGCAGGCTTAGCAGGCTTAGAGCTAGCGGCTCCCTTGCCTTTAGAAGTACCCTTAGCCATAGTATTTGCTGGATAGTAAATCGATGTCAGACAGTCTAGAAGCAGTACACTACTGTAACTACTAAATAACTGAAAAAAACATGTAAACTTCGATGGAAATTACTAGGTTTCAAACTATATTAAACTAAAATACAATTTAGTCAGTTAAGATTTAGCAGTGGTAGCTTGTGTAAGAATGATCAGGACTGCCTCTTGTTAAGAGCCTAAATATCCTCGATCACACAGGGCGTACCTCTGGCTGTTCTTTATTGAATAATTTTCACTAGAGTACTAAGTGTTCATGACCCACTTGCCTAATTTGTAAATAGACATAATAACGTAAATATCACGTTAATACATTAGCTGATATAAATAAAGTTCCATCTGAAGAAAAGTTAAAAAAGAAAAAAAGAAAAGACTTATTGGATTTTGGAGATTGGCGGGAGGACCAAAATCTATAAGTAGTAGTTTCGGAGATTATAAAATTTAGTTTATATTATCCTACATCTACTAATGTCTCAAATGGGTCCAAGTAGATGAGTCATACCAAATACTCAGGCTAT